>JAUBNQ010000002.1:4058407-4081405 GCA_032353495.1 Ctenopoma kingsleyae | reverse complement strand
GTCATTAAAAGAGTAAAAACTGATACCGATAATTTCCAATATTACATTTTAATGCCGATATCGGCCGATAATATCGGACATCCCTAATTAATAATTTAATTAATTATTCAAGTCTTTCTTCAAGTTGAGAAACTCCCATCATTAAGGGATTTTATCGATCAGTCTGCAATTATCAACATTTGTCCTTAACTGGCCATAGCTAAGGACATAAGGTAAACTGACCACCATTTAGTTATTGCTATGCCTATCAAGGTTAAAGTATAACTGACCATTTTCTAAATTAATCATATTTTCAACAACCCCCATATAGATACTATAACCCACTCAACCTATCTGGTTTAGTTCATTCACCTGTGCCTGTTATAGAGATATTTTTAACAAACAGTGGCTCATACGGCACATAACACAGTTCACCACAATGAACAGTGGCAGGTTTACTGATAGTTTCAGTAATTTGAAATAATGGGTCTTTGACTTCATGAACACATAAACAAGCTTCTGCTTTCTAACTGACAACTTTTAATTTTGATGAATAGCTGTTATCAGTTTTTATCAAGGCCATAGATGTGGGTTTATGGGTTTCTGTGGGCACTATCTGCCATCAGGCAGAGGAGGGACTGGGGAGCCTTCTTGACCAGGCTGGAGCTGTTGGTTGTCCTAAAAAAAAGATCCTCGGACATTTGGATCCTTGGGAATTTTAAGATGAAGAGGAATTGATGTGGACGGGTGTGTGTGTGCCACCTTTCCCTTTACTGAAGTCTACTATGAGTTCCTTGGTCTTGTTGTTGAGCAGCACACCACGCAGCCAGGCGGTCAACCTCCGGCTATAAGCTGACTTATCGTTGTCTTTGATGAGTCTGATCACCGTGGTGTCATCGGTAAACCTGATAATGGTGTTAGAACCAGCAAACCATGTACAGGTTTGCAGCCGTGCGTGAAGAGGGAGTAGAAAAAGGGACTCAGCACACAGACTTGTGGTACTCTGGTGCCAAGGATAAGGGTGGAGGAACAGTGATGGTCTAACCGACCATGGTGGGGGCTGTTGGTCAGAAAGTTCAGTAGCCAGTTGCAGAGTGATGTGCTAACACCCAGGTCTCCAAGAGACCTTAGAGTGATGCTGAACTAAACTGAAGCTCCTGCATTCTGGCATAAGTGTCTTTATTGTCCAGAGAGTCCAGTGAGAGAGGACAGAGTGCAGCACTGTAGAAACTGCATCCTCAGTGCTCCTGTTCTTATGGTAGGCAAATTCATATGGGTCCAGAGTGGCGGGAAGACAGGTGTTGAGGTGTGTCAACAGCTCAAAGCATTCGATGATGATGGGGGTGAGCGCTACTGGGCGGTAACCATTAAGCCACATACCTGTAATTGCACAGTAGTCCACACATTGGCATCCAGTTAAGCTGGAATAGACTGTAATACAAACAGTTTGTCAGCAGTAAAAATGATTGAAGTGAGAGAAGGACTGAGAACTTATTAGATGAACCGTATATTGTTTCAACCTTACCTTAATGGACATAATTTGCAGTTGAAAAAAAGTTGATATATCAGAATATATTTTTATTGCAATGCTTAACATATCGCAGAAAATTTGAAATCTCAATAATGTCGTATAATGAGTAAAGACTTAAAAATATCGTTTCATGGGTTCTGTGGTGATGTCCACCTCGAGAATACAGCAGTCACTATAGTTGATGTGAAATCTCTGGGCGGATAAAAAACTCTAACCACAAGAAGTTCCAGGTTAGATAAGACTGAGTTCTGAGTGAACGGACTGGCCAGGAATAGGTAAATCACTTCTACAGCGCAAAAACTGGGGAGACCCTGAGCCTTCCATTATACAAGTGCTGCCATCTTACTGTATAGAGATATAGTACGTGTAGCGTGTAGGTGTTATAGATGATGCTGGAGGAAAACAATCACATTTAAGATGAAGATTACAGTGTACAGTATGTACCAGCTTAGGCATTTCCTGCTACAAAATGTTTCAGAATACAAAAAGCATACAGTACAGTACAGTTTGTCTCCACTGAAATAATTACATAAAGGCAGTGCTATCAACAAGGGAGCTAAACTAGAATTCTACAGTTCATTTCATGCCTGATCATAAGCATTACCTTTCAATGACAGACGGTGAATATAACTGGTCCAGTTCATTTTATGTTGTCCTTTCATGTTGAATTCACAAGACACAAGATAGACTCAGATGTAAGGATCTGTGTGCAGTCAGTACAGTGTCTAACGTCACCCTCAGCTTTTCACAGGGCAGCCTAATTGATCCAGCATGGTGTCCTTTGCTGATGCTTGTTTGTCTGGAGCTCAGTCCAGGGGACAGCTAGGAGCTCACATCTGTCAATGAAACCACTCCAATTATGGCTGCAGTGCACTCATCCATTTCTTATGTTTGCATCCTGTCTATGGCTTTTCGATCCAAAACCACACAAGTCCTTTCTATTTACAATACATTTTAAATTAATAACAGTGTGATTTTAGTGTCTCCAAACATGCAGCTGGAGGGTGATTCAGCAGAGCTGTTATTGACCTGAATGTGTTACCACCCCTGTGAATTTGAAACTTTCTGTCAATCAAACATAAGAAGGATGGATTGATAAGGTCTCAATGGAAAATTTACTCAGTGCTATTTGAAAATGTGTGTGGCTTACAATTTAAGTTGATCCCAGATTCTACAGTCGATTTTGGTGTGTGAAAACAGAACTAAATACCTTATATCTTCATTTAACACATAAGATATTTCATCTTCATTTCATCTAAAATCTGTGTTCAACCTATTCAGCAGTTATCACAAGTGAAACACAATTACTGTGGTGTAAAAATGATTCAGTACATCATGACGCAATAAACTAGAAAATATCTCACTTACTGTGGGAAGTATGGTTGAATTGCTGTAGGTTGGACTGTTTTATGTTGTGTCAGCACAACATATTGAAAGTAGGTGGATTCACTCATAAAACAGCCCTTCAATCTTAAATCCAAAACGATGGCCTCTTCAAGATTTTATACAACTATCAGCATTTACAGTATACAGTGCTGTGTTAGAATTCCTGAAATTCCTATTAACCATAGTTGATATTTCCTTAAATGATAGCACATCATCTCAGGAAATCTTTTTTTTAACACAGCCATATGAGTATTAGCATTCGAGCCCTAGGTTGACAGATGTTTTTTGGCTTATAGTTTGTAGTGACCATGGCATTATTATGCTTTTCATTCCAGTCCTAATAAGGTAGGCTTAATAACACAACGCACACTCTTCAACAGCTCATTCAGACTGACAGCAGATCACAGAAGATGCAGCTTAAGAAGTTATGAGAGGGTTGGGGATTCTCCAAAGGCTGCACAGCATGAAGCATGGACCACATAATGTGCTGCTGACACCCACATTCACAATGCATTAAGGAAAAAAAAACAGCGTGTGATTCAGACAGGAGAGTTTAACAAGCAGCACCCAGGAAGAAAAACACTTAGAAGAAGATGCTGGAAGATGCACTTTGTGAGGAAGGAAACACAGAAAAAATAAGGTTCCACAGTGACAATAATACAAACACAGTGGCAGAAAATGGCTGGAGCCCATTTGGCCCTGGATGTTGCATTGCCCACTCCTTAGATCTGGCTTCAAAGAAGGCGCTCCAGGTGGACACAAAAAAGCTTTAACCAGTGATGCTTTGCTTTCATTTGCATTAAATACTACAGAAGAAAGCTACACTGCTACACAACCACCAGACTCAAGTTGGTATAGTTTTTCAGTCAGCTGTGATCTCACATCTTTCACTTAAGGCAAATCGATGTGCAAAGCTGACCTTCTTTGCTCTATTGAAAAATTATCTACATAATAGGAGAGATACAAGAGAATATTTAATCTTTTTGGTTAGTCTGTGCATCCTTTATTTATCCAAGGACAGCTGACCATCTGCTTTTAACCACTGAGAAACTCAGCTAGTGCACTTGGCGATGAAATACGTGGCTCACAGGCCCTTCAGCAGCACTAGTCATGAGAAGAAACTCCATTAACCATTCTGTCTGCTCTCCCACGTTCTTCTATTATGTCCAACATTTTAATCCTCTGGGTCACATGACCACGCTCATGTCAAGACTCCAGTCTGCTTTTCATACATTTAAAAAAGCAGCTGTCAGAGGATTATTTTATTTTCATATATCTGTGATGTGCAAAAGCAGCACTAGCCTCCAAGGTAATCAATGGTTTCTGCTTTTCTGGTTTCAGGATCACACCTACACAAACTGTTGCATCATGTGCTATTATTATTTTATTGAGGACTTTTTGCATCTCAAACATAAGGCAGCACACAGCAGGGCCAAAGCAGCTAATATGTAAAACTGTGCTTATCCAGAGGTTAAATGGCTTCACCTGTTTATTGACATCAGAGCATCTGCCGCTGTTGTGCAACTGGAGAAAAATGAAAAGCATTAACAGTTACATCCTGCTGTGAACTCTTAGCTCAGCACTATTAGCCTCAGGCTGTCCTGGGTGCATGTGTATGTACTGTATGTGTGTGTGTGTGTGTGTTGACCCTTGTCAGAGATAGTACACTAATTCTGTTTGCCTACAGTGGGAAAGAGAAGTCTCACTGGAGACATGGGTGTTGCTGGGACAAGATAAGGTTGCAATTCTTGGGGCGGCGTGTAGCTCAGTTGGTAGAGCAGTCTAGGAACCCCAGAGTTAGCCAAGACACTGAAACCCCACAGCAGTGCTGTCATCGCCTGCAGCTGCCAAACAACAATTTCCCCAAGGGGATCAATGAAGTATGTTATTATTATAATTAATACACGCTCACATGCACCAACACTGCGGTTTATGGACAACTACTTTACCAAAAGAACCACTGTTTATAAGTATAGCATTCAGCAAATTACACTGACTCTCTTCTTTTAGCTGAACAACTTCTCCAGATCACTTCATTCCAGTGAATTTGTGAGAGTTAAAACTGCAGCAAGGACATACACACTAATATAAGAGTGGGAGTAGAGGAGAAAGAGGAGACAAATAGCTTTCAGACTGAGAAAGTGGGCTGTTTCAGAGCAGTTGCTGACCCCTGACCACAAGTTCAAATAGTTACTGAAACACAGTGACACACAGAAAACGAAAGGGCAAAGAGAGAGATAAGGCCAGAAACATCCAATCAAGCAGGAAAAATGCTGTGATTTCCTGCTTAAATTGTACTCCTATTACTTATTTTACATTTGACATCAAAAACACTACGAATGTCTGTGGAAATCTCAGCCCTTTGGCACCAGACAACAAAAAGGCACCTGGCAGAACACACCTTTTTGTCCTAAACATCAGTAAGGCTGGGCTACAACTAAAAAATAGTTATGTTTTGCTGTGATGAATAGTAGAGTAACTTAACATAAAAGTAAAGTCAATTCTTCTTACAAACAATTAACAACACACAGATGTTTTTGCTGAAACAACAGCTGTTTCTTCTCAGACATTCCTGGCTTTCGATCTTTCATCTCTCCATAGGAGGCTTGCTGTGCATTTGAAATGCTTTTGATAAATAAGTTGTTTAAAATAAAATGATCACCGCAGACACCGCAGTGAGGCAAAAGGTAACTGTTGGAAACAGGGGAAATGGACTTGGAACCACGCAGTTCATGTTTTCAGCACGAAAGCCAACCAAACCTTAGCCATCGAGATGATGGCTTGCAAGCTGGTTAGATGGATCATTTTTAAAACAGTCATGTTTAGCAGTTTCAAAAGCCACAGGGGAATTACAGTAAGTGGTCCTGCTGATAGGAGTCAGATCAGAGAATACCTCTTGCAAGTGTCGTTTTGATAGACGACAAACCAGGCTCTGATTTACTGTATTGCCCTGCGTACATTACATGAGGCAGGTATCATAGATGTTGATATGTATTGTCTGTATACATGTGATTATGCACTGTAAATGTGAATGATTTTACTCATTTACCGCATACCTCTGCCTCCTTCACAAACTGGCACCTTCCAGTCACAGAACAGAGGACAACCAGCAACAAACGGTACTGCAGCAGAGGACTGCAACTACACGAACACATTTAGTTCCTACTGTGTGTGTGTGTGTGTGTGTGTGTGAACTCATGCGTAGGCGTTGTTCTAATGCATGCGTGTGTATTCCTGGTGTGAATATGTGAGTTTGTGTGTGTGTGTGTGTTGCTGTACAAGTGGTAACCATTTCTCTAATGGCCACTGAAATAACAGGACTGGAACTCACAGCATGGGGCAGTGAGTGTGCGTGCTCACACACACACACACACACACACACACACACACACACACACACCTAGAAACACGTATAAGACCTTTTTTAAGGTTTTGTTTAAGTTTTTCAAACTTTACTTTTAATTTTAAGTATTAACTCTGAGCCTGAATTTATTTTTAAAGCAAACAAAGAAAAAGAACCTGCGGGGAACCGCTCTCTACATGCCTGACACAAACATTGTTTCTGATTGGCTGATCGCAGGCTGCCATTGCATTTCTTGTGCTCCCGTGATTACAGGGTGTTAACTTGCATACGATTAATGGCACCGCTGTGGCAGTAACCAATAGCAGCTGCTGGAATGTAAAGTAATAAACAAATGCAGCTATAAAAAGAAATAAAATGCTATCTGTGCATGTACTAGTAAATTAATGATTATTTGTTCTTCTTAGCTATTTATATTTGCTAGCAGCGCTAAATTTACTGTAAACACCTGCAGAGCTGACAGAGCTAAAGTTTACTTTGCTTGTTTGTTTTTACCTGTAAAGGGTCTTAACACTTGTTGGTTCGATTACCAAAACCATACACATTTAAAGGTAATGTCATAACCATCAGCCTCTGTTGTACTTTGTGTTAAGTGGTAATTAGCTAGTTAATTAATAGTTAATTGCATGGTAAATGTGTTTAAGATTAAACTTGGAAAACATCTGCATGATAACACTGTCGCTGTGAGCATGTTAGCAGATCTGTATGTAGAGTGTAGATGAGGAGAGAGTTAAAGCTACATTACCTACAACATGAATGATTTCTCATGTGTTAACACTTCTGCATTCCTACAGTACTGCGGTGTTAATGAGCTCCGGGAGACTCCCGGAGACATAAATGAGCGTGGGATTACCTGATTGAGTTAAAGACAGGTGTGACTGACTGTAAGCCCAGGAGAGACTGTCATCGTTGATATAAAGCGTGCCAGATGGTTGGATGATGTCTCAAGCTTAGATCAAGCTTAGAGTTAAGTACTCATTTGAAGTGATTTGTACTGTATATGTGTATATGTATTGTAGTTGTTTTTTAATAGGGTGGGAAGTGAGTTAGCTAAAGGAAATTAACCAGACTCATGGGTGAGATATTTGAATGATTTCATGTTAAGCAGACGGTTGTTGCATATTACAGTGCCTGTTCAATACTTCGATGAATAGTAGTTCTTCCTTTGTAAAGCGAGTTCAGTCAGGTTTACTATTACACTATCAGTTCCTTCATTGTCAATGGAAAACCAGCTATGCCTCCGTGTGCCACCTGCAGACCACTACAGATTAAATGGGAGCGGATGGATAGGGGAAAATTGAGAAAGGCTGAACTGGACGCAGATATGCTCTGAAGCACTGGAGTGGGAATGTTTAGATTCCAGCTGAAAGCGAAGCAGAGAGTCAGAGTTCAGTAACCAGCATGAAGGAACTTTAAACAAAACACAGGCTGTGATCTTAGAGAAGCAATTGTTGCTGCACATCAACTTAGAACGAGTTGTAAAACCACTTCCAAACAATGTGTGGAGCTGGGTTTTATTCACAGTTGGAGTCATTGAGTCAACCATGAACTCTTCTTTATACCAGAGGTTTCTAGAGGCAAATTTGAAGCCATCTGTTCATCAGTTCATCCACACCTCAACCCAATTGAAATGTTGTGTTGGAACCTGAAGAGAGCTGCGTATAAGAGAACAAGAAAAACCGCGATATGCGATATCTCAACTGATCATTTGTACTTCGAAACTGTGACCCCACCTCTGTCCCATTCTCCTCACTAACACCTGTAGGGAACTTCATTACATCTGGCACAAATAGCCACTTGTGCTCATGGATGAACAGATTACAACATCAGTCAGGCACGTAAACTGCACTTGTTGGCACAGAGATACAAATCTGAGGCGCTGATGGTTCAATATTATTTGATCATTTTCTATTTCATAAAGCTTTTCAATCTCAGTTCAACTTCTACTAAGCATCTGAAAAGGCATGGTCTGATAATAAAAGACGTAGTGAAGGTACGTCATTGGGAGGTTTTAGTCAAGACAGCAATGGAGGACATCAGTTATGTATCAGTGTGTGTGTGTGTGTACGTAACACAGGAAATAACTTACATTGCCTTGTTGTGTTTAGTCCCGTTTGCTCATTGAAACCTTGATGTCCACAGTTTCTCTTCTCACTATTCCCTGATAAAACTGCCAAAACTGTTCTCCTCCTAAACGGAGTGTTAAACTACCTGAATATCTAAGTACACATTAAAGGGAGACAACACTTATTGAAGGCAGAGTATAACAAATGTCTTAATAATCTAAAAAGACATTTGGTTTACTCACCATGGAAAGAGGGATAAACTAAGGAGCCCTGGAGACACAAAGCACGGTTTTATTTTTCACTGTTAGTATTACAAAGCTGCAATGGCAAATAGATATGTTCCACAAAGCGATGGTTACAAATCCCTTAATAAAATGAACAGAATGAAATCATCAGAGATGAGTGGTTTCAGCTCCCAAATGACAAACCAGGCCTGGTTTATTATGTCAGTATAACTCAATATACAGATCATCACAGCACACACACCGTCAGATGTGTAAACAGTCCACTGGGGATCACGGGTGATAAAATGTTCTCACCTTAAGATAAAGCTTGAAAAGAGCAGCTTTTATTACCAGCTTTTAGTGTGTTTGCAGCATGTCTGTGTGGAATGTTGCTCACGAGGATTTGTTAGCATGTGTGTGTTTACGCATGTGTTTACTGTGTTGTGCACTGGTCGGTACGGTCATGTGTGTGTTTGTGATGTTGTGGCTTTGTTTAATGTCACTGTCTGTGCTGTAAATTGACAAACACCCACAAACCCTCCGCTCGTCTCTCAGGCTCTCCTGACTAATTAAAAATACTCTGCATCGGAGAATGGATTACTGCAAAGGGCACGTAGACACACACACACACACACACACACACACACACTAAATAGTTTTATTCACTTGTGACACGCATGTACCCCTGCACTTGTGCATGTGTGGTGACATTAAGCCAAATTGCTGCAGGCGTTTGAATGTAGAATAGATGTTAAGGCAAGCACCTTTCACTTTCTGAAATATCCAGTCTGGTTGTATGTGCACGTTTGTGGGTGGGTGTCAGTGTGTATGCACGTGCTAGTGATCAGCAGAGAATGAGAGTGCAGAGAACAACAGCGTGATTGTATTTGCAAGAGAACGTAGATGTGTATGTGCGTTCATGTCAATTGACATTCAGAGGTCTCCCCGTCTCTACCTCCCTCCATCAGTCGGCCTCGTGGACCAATAAATCTCTACGTATCCTTGGAGTGGGATGTTTTATTGAATGCCTCCTGCACCACTGTAGGAAAACATCAGAAGCAGATGAGGAAGCCACCAAAATATTTTCTTTTCTTTCTTTTTTCCAAAAAAGGCAATAGCTAAATGGAAGAGAGTGTGCTGCAGGCAAGCATTTCTAAAACTACTGGTCAATATTTGGAATGGCCTGCAGGGTTGTTTGATGGCAAGGCTCAACACGACAAGAGCACTGCTGCTATGATTTAATGAGCCAGGGTGAGAGAGGCTCCATCCATTTGTCTCTCTGCTCAGCTATTGTGCTACTGTTAAGCTTCTGCCAGAAATTCAACAATGTTGGGTGAAAATAGAGTTAAAAAGGCTCTATGAGTAGCACTTTAACACCAATAAATTACATTGATTTAGGGATGTTAGAATAATTACCGTAAACAATCACAGGCACCACGGGCAGCTGGGACTGGCCTGCACACCACAGTATGTGCCACTGAGTTTTCACTTTTGTAGACAGTTCGAGGGCAGTAGCTTTAAACGTTACCAGCATAGTAAACATTTGTTGACGCAGCACTGCTGCTGTTACTGGTGAGTAAAGTCACCAGTAACAGACTAATGAGCTACATGGGATGTCGTGTACCAGCTATGCTGCTGATTTATTTTTATTTTTTTGGATGACTGACTATTGATTGGTTCAGTTTTTTGGATCAGTAAAGTTTATTTTCAGTTAAGATCCTTGACACAGAGCAAACACAGAGCACACAGCTCCTCTACAATCTTTTTTTTTTGGTTTTGTGGTCATTTATATCCCTCCACTAGAGATGTGACTGTGGACAGCTGACAAGAAAAGAGGGGTGAAGCATGCAGGGAATGACATTCATCAGAGATCCCAAGCCAGACTCGGAACATAGATGTCACAATTCATGATACCCCTAGGCCACCGGAGAACCAGCTTCTGCACAATAGATTGAAAGACGCTCTGGGTCAAGTATCAGCTTAAAATGAGGACACATCTCTTATATCTTCAGAAAGGCTCAATACATTTTTAAAGGTGCTTAACAAATTTAACTTACAAGGTTTAATGAAAGACCAGTAAGCATGGAGGTATAACTAGTTATACTGTATTTCTGTTGTTCTGTTTTATGCACTCATCAGAGCTGATGAATGCATAATGCATTAGACAAAATGGCCTATGGCTGGGGACCACTGACCTAATGCATGGTGGAGCATGGTGGAGCATGGTGGATGACAGCGGCGCGTGTCATGACGCGTGACAGTGGAGTGTCACAAGTGTCATTTCACTCTGTCAGTGTGTGCTTAGGTTGCATTTTGTAATTTTATGTTTAACTGACTAAAAATCCTGTAACTGAAATATGCACATTATGGTTTTGTTCATTTACTTTACTACCCCACGTAGATGAATCCACCCAAAGTTAAAATCTAGTTAAACAAGTTGTGCTATGAGCGTAGCAAAGTCAGAGTAGCTGCTATGTCAGATTTTTCAACAAGTCCAGTTTCCACCTAACAAGCACCTATGGGAAAGTTCTACAAGTGCTTACATATGTGATCAAGTGTGGTGGGTCAGGGGTCGACATACAACACCAGAACCCACCGAGTACAACGCTGTGAATGATAAGCTGAAACTGTTTACAGATACATAAAGAACAACATAACAAATAGAGATTCAGTGGAGGCAATAACCATACAGGAAGTAAAGCTCACTTTCAGTTCAACACCATATATTTCCAACACTACTTTGAAAAGGTGCTGAAAGGAAAAAAGAGAAACAAAAGTAAACACTGGCCAGGAAATGAAATGTTCAGTCAGGATAGTTAGTAAAGAACCAACAGAAATCAACAATAATACTCAAGCCCAGGTATTTAAGGTGGACTAAAGGTTTAAGGCAATCCTATAAACCCTGCTAGACATACATGAACAGCGAGTGATCTTCCATAAATAGGTGTGTGATTAAAAGTTGACATTTGCACAAATATTAAAATGATTGTGTCGAATATAAACACTGACTAAGACACGGGATCATCTCAGTCATTTTCACCTCCTGACTGAAGTAAAAGCTCCTGTGTTTTCTTTGTTTAAACAAACTCTGAGAAGCTGAATAAATTAAGCTGGAACTGCTGACTATATCCTTAAAGTATTCTCAGACTGTGAAAGAAGACCTGTTATCATAACCCCAATGGTGAGATGCCACAGAGGGTGTGGAAGAGACATCTTTGGGACTGTACTGAATTATACGAGTCTGCTTTCAGGTGTTTGAATGGACTGTAAATACTGTATCAAGTATACTAGAGTTTGTCAAGTCTTATTAAAGCACCACTGAAGAGAAAGCTTCCAATCACTCCCCATCTACCAGCAGCTGCTCTGATACGCAAGTGATGCTCAGTTTCCTGGAGGAACAATAGATCCTGTGCTTCTTTTTCAGAAAAAGCATACTGAGCAATTAGGATGATGCAGCATTTACAGTATTATCTCTACATTCAGGTCATAGCTGGAAGCTTCTGAATTATCTCGCAGCCTCTGCCAGGTTATGTTTTTATTGTGAAGATTGTACACTGTTGTCACAGTTGTGGATTGTCTCCACAGTGACTCCACAACAATGTAATGTAACAGTGTCAGTGTAATGTAAGTGTTATGTATAGGCCTTCTCAGTTGAAGCCACTTTCCTTTGCACATTTCAGGGAGTTCCTTTTTGTAAGCTCACAGATTGGTCTGAGGTTGACAGGCACTGCGGGGCTCTCTCAGCCCATCTCTGGGTTTTCCTGCTGCTGTCGGATCCCCTGCAGTTTAGCCTGGAACTGTAAAGAAGCCAGCTGTCGTCTGGGACTGCGGGGAAGCACCGCACAACCTTTGCTGCTGGAGAGACTTTGGATGAGCTGAAAGGCGCCTTAACAATTCTTCCTCTCCTCCTGCAGGGGTTGAACGAGCAGCAGCCATGCAAAGCAGACTGACAAGTCAGCAGGCAGATACAAAGCGAGTGCGAAGCCTAGTGCATGGAGTCTAACTGCTACTACTGTATACGGCTGTGAAGGCTCAGACGCTGTGTGAGCAAGCTGTCTGTGATTCCGCCTTAGGGGGAGGCACAGGGCAACCAATCGTTTAACACCGTTCAACCTGTGCATTCAGTGAAATGAGGTCAGGCCACCAACCTGAACACAAACCGTCTCACTCTGTCTTTCACACACAGTGATAGAAATGGTGATACAAACTAATAGCTCAAACTGAATTCTAAGTGTTTGGCATTTTGTCTTTGTCTTTATCTGTGCTTCAGCTAAATAATTTATGTAAAGAACATTCCTAAATTTATCTACTGTACAAAATTATCACATCAATGATCTGAAAAGCTCTGATTTGTCAGAAAATACAACACATCCTCTCCTGCACATAGTTTATGATCCTCACCTGAATAACAGCATCTAGTGTGCAGGTTGCACCTGCCTTTTGCACCTTGCATTAAATATAGACTCAATAACACTGCAAATGCTCAATATTGCTTTATGTATTTGCAGCTAGAAGGACCTGGGTTCAGATCCACCCATTTGCTGGGTGCCTTTCTGTGTGAGCTGGCATCTTCCTTCCGTGTCTTCGTGGGTTCTCTCCAGGTACTCCAGTGTCCCACCATCCACAGACATGCAGGTTACATACATGTTAGGTTAATTGGTGATTCTAAATTGCCCATAGGTTTGAATGTGAGTGTGAATGTTATGAGACAGTTATGTATTTTTAACAGCTACTATGCTGTAAATTAATGACTTTAATTAGAAACCAGCTACATTTTACCAGTTGATTGTATGCCATTCGTTGAAGATGTCAAGGTTTCATATCAGAACAGACACCGAGAACTGACTTCAGAATGTTTATTAAGATTTAACAAAGAAGAATCAATAGTAGAAACCAGGAAGTAATGAGTGGAACTGGGACAGGCGGTAGAACCAGTGCGCTCTCTGCAGGACGGCAGACTGAACAGCATCTACACAGGTGAGTGAGTAACAGGATCTAACAAGGACAGGTAAGTCAAGTTTGCAGACCAGGTCTTACTACTGACCAGGTCTCTTAGGGAGATGAACGTAGTAAACAGTATGAAGGAATAACGAGGAGACGATGAGGAATGCTGTCGGACTATGGTGATTTCACAATGATAGGATGAGTTACAAAAGCATCCATGCAGAGTCACCATGTACATGGATCATGTACAGATAAACTATGCTTATCCAGGTCTTCTTCTTCATGACACAAATCTCTCAGAATAAAGCCTGATTTCAATAACCACATCCTATTTACAAAACGTGTCTGATTTACTTCTTCAACAGAATTCCAAAGTCAAAACAGGTCCAGTGTCGTTTAGTCACAATCCAAAAATGCAGAAATCCAAATTCAGTGGACTTAGGAGTCAGATCCAGAAGAGCAGGCAGATAGACTCAGCCAAATAGAAGAAGAAGAAGAAGAAGAAGAAGAAGAAGATGTTAGGGGTTTTCAGAAGTTGGCCGGAGTGGTTGGTAACAATATGGCAGGAGTGACAGGTCACATAGATCTCTTAATTAGTCACATTCACCAAACAAAAGCTGAAAAAGTTTTCAGATAACTAGTTTGAAAATAAAGCCAAACTTTAACTATTTCAAATAAGTTTGTCCTTTGATGCTTGTAAATCCACAATATATTCTTAATGTGTTATTATAATTTTGACATTTTAAATCAAATGCTTTTGTTTAACTCGTTTATCTGTTAATCCTGGAAAATGTCTCCTGGTTGGATGTAAGGAGAACGAAATAAAAAACCTGAACCAACTGGCCGAGTGTTTGTGCCAAGCAGTAATTTGCACCTGGTGTTCAACTGACGATTCAGCATTAATTGCTGACTCATGAAGCCAAATTGACTAGAAGTGCACCAAATTCATTTCTGTCTTTGTGCAGCTGAAACATTGTACATTTCTTTCCAATGTTTTTTTTTCTAATTGACAGCTTTTCATCTTGTGTTTGAATTGGAGGTGGGGGGGTGTTTTGCAGTAATTGTCTGGCAACACTCAACACTCAACTTAGAATAGAAAATGTTTTACCCTCCATAGCTGCAAATAAATAGCAACAACAAAATGGTCTTTAAGGTTTACTGATCCATCTGTTATCTGTCAGGCTGCTGTAGGATTACACTGAGCCTTTAGCTCCTTTTTTACCCTCATGACTGGCTCAGACGGATAGGTATGTATTACTCACTGTGTGGTGCTGGTTTAATTTCTTTGTTTTTTTCTGTCACTGAATCCTTAATCTGCTGGAACCTGCACTATTTATTGCATCAGACAAAGGGATGTCTTGTGACTGTGTTTAAGCTGACAGTGAAGTACACTACAGTCTATGCAACCCTGAAGCTTAGGGAGGCTGCTGACATTCACTAGCCTTGAAGTCTACAAACAGTTATTGACAGTCGAGATGGAACAGTGATTGGCTATTATCCAAGGTTGCTTACGTGAATATCTAAAGACACTGATATAGTGAATAGAGTTGATATTTTTGGCTTGAATATGAATACTATAATGTGTCAAACATTTTCTATCTAAGGAATATGATGCTCTCTTAACCCTGGGATGTACTGCACATACAGAACCTTCCTGACAAATAATCTTGTCGGATTTATCATACTGAATTTGAATTTCAACTCTAATGACTCAGTCTAATAATTTAGTGCATTTAGCACTTTCATTAAATAGGGTGACTCACAATGCACAGATTCTAAGAACGGTCAAAATAACTTGATCATACATTCTCCACAAGCTCAGTTCCACTTACCATAACTGATCCTTGTTTAAAAGGAGTACTTTAACTCAAAATAACTTCTCTCCATAATGTGCAGACTATGGATCAAAGTGAGAGTACTGAGAGTACTGTATTGGGCTGCAATACAACATTAAATTGTATGTGTTTGATCTCTTCTGCCTGTCATGTGTGCAAAATAAATTATACAGAAACTTAAATTAATGAAGGTCAGGATGGGACAATGATCTCTGAACTGCGTCTACCCATACAGAGGAGGTAGAAAACAGAGAGACAGAGAAAAGAAGAGAGATGGTGACAAAGACAGAAGAGGAGGAGATTTCATTTCCCTTCTGTTTTGCTGGATTACATAAAATCCTTCTGCATGCTGTTTTCTAGGCTTTACAATATGCTACAGGCTTTTGTAAATATATGTAATTAGTGTTTTCACCCAAAGAAAAGTGTACTGGTGCTGCAAATGACTCAGAACAATCAGTCCTGTTGTACTGCTCTAAGAGTAGTCCTAGTATGGCTGAGTGTGAGTCATCCTATTGGCCCTTTGGTGCAGCTCCATCTCCAGGCCTCTTGAGCTTTGCAGTGAGTCACTGGTGCATCATTGGAAATAGAAAGGCTTAGCAGAATGCTGGTATTCTGCAGAAGGTTCTAATCTCCAGTTTAATTATTTAATTGAAAATGAAAGCTGAAAATGTTTCCTCAAGTGTTTCATGACACTGACGCAAAAGCTGATTTTTTTTTCCACTTTCAAGATCCTCATTTCTTGCAGTACAGGGTCAATGCCTTTCATCAGAATTTTCTGACAAAGAGACCATAAAAGGAAGTCTACACACCAGCAAAGCGCCAATGAAATGAAAAAGATGACTGTACTCAGGGATATCTCTTTAAACGCTACGTTGCTAAAGAAGAAACCCAGCACAAAGCTGCAATAATGACATTTATATGTTAACAATGGACTACGTACATTCTATATGTAATTTGAAAAATCAGTTGCCTGGACTTTGCATCCAACTTCACTGTTTTGTTTTGTTTTAGACACACTTCTATGGTGGCCACATTTAAGCATGTCATATTACAGCTACCATATGAAATCTTCTACACTTATTTTGTTTTCTCACTTCTTGTGTTTTGTGAAATGTATTTTGTAAAATGCACCATACTGCTCTCAGTAAGCTTGTTTTTCACAATAAAAGTTCTGAGTAATTCACTTGTTATGGTATGCACTTGCGAGAAGTGTGAAAAGCTGGAAAGCCAAAACTTGCATATTAAGATGTTAGAATGCTGAACATTAGCAGGCACCAGACAGCAGACAAAGTTAATGAGTTAGCTTAAGCTTTCAAAGCTTATAAACACAGTGTAGTATATAGTCCAACATGAAAACATACAATAAAGCATAATAAAGCATAAAGCAAGTGTGGTGGATTCAGATTCAGATTTCCTTTGCTGCTGCGTCTGTTTAAATGGATTATAGAGTGGTGATGTTATTACTGTTAATTATGCCATTGTTACAAGATTTGTGTAACAGCTGAGAAGGCTTTAATGGTGAGAAACACATTGTCATACTCCCATACAGCTCATCATAATCAGACAGTGTAGGTATATTGTGACAGCTCTTTAGTTTCAGTTTAAAACTTCTGCTATACCTCTGTGTTTGTGTTTTATTTTTCATTTTTAGTCAATACTGAATCGTAATTTGCAGCTACGGTCAACAAGCCCTATTTGCAGCTCATCCAACAACAGCAGCAGAGACTCTGGTCTCAGGGGCAGCTGCAGAGGTCTAGTAAGCACACATCTGTCCAACTCCAGTGGGAAATTAAGTATACAGTATATGTGTGCAGACGTTAGGTATCAGTGGGTTAATGTTTATGTGTGTGAGAGAAAAGAGGAAAAGGAGCTGCAAAATAACAAATGAATGAATAAGGTGGGTTTATCTAGTCACAAGAGACACAGTGAGCTTAGGATCTTCACCCATAAATGGTGTTGTTTAGATATAAGGTGGGTTTTGGGGTTGCAAGGTCTACAGGAGAGAGGTTATGAAGGGATTTATTGCCTGACAAACAGCCGAAACAACCAACCCAAGATGAAAAAAGAATGATGGCTGGCGCTTGTGAGGGTGGGTCCTCTTTTTGGAAAACGTTAAATGATAAAATAAGTACTCCCTTGAACAGTGTTCGTACAACACACAATGCCTCACACAGACAACTGCAGTAGTGCAAGTCAAGACCTGCACACACACTTGATCTATAACATCAGTGGAGCTGACATTTAAGAAATAAATCCACACTTAACTTGAGGCTTAAGGTATTAAATGAATGTAATTGGAGGAGAGAAAAATTTAGGCAAACGGAGGAATGACAAAGATCTAATAAAAACACGACACGGTCATTGCTAACTCTGTTTTACTATATTTATATTATAGATAATGTAGAGGTAGTATTGATTTAAATATATATAGTAGTGTATATAGCATATTCATTAGAAATATGAAAACAGTGCCAGTGACTTTAAAGTACTATGGTCACCCAGAGCTATTAGACACAGACTAATAGTTTGGTAATACCCTTACAGCCACAGCCATTACACAGAATGGATTTCCTCATCCATACAGCGTGGATAAGACGAGAAAATAATTCATTCATTTGATTTGCTATTACCCATTAACACCCGCAGGAGTGTGTGCACTTGTGTGTGTCTGTAGCCCACAGCAGTGTGTGCAGCATCTGGAACGCTCCTCTTACTTCTGTGTGTATGTGTGAACTTGTACATCCTAGATATTAGTAATGCTTTTCAGGTTCATACAAATAATACATTCAAGGGTTTTAAACCATATTAATACTGAATTACAAACTAGATTCACACTGAACTTGAAAACTATTACTGACCCATGTAAAGATCAGTGTTCAGCAATTGAACATAGACAAACTGAAGGTCTGGTGGTATTAATTCAAAAATGACACACTATGCTTGAATGTGCACTAGGCACAGTACAAAATTAGTACTTTTGAATGAAATCTAGAGAACAGGTCCTGTGACACAAAATGAGACTTTTTGAAATGTAAAAAAAATATATATATTCCTAGAATTTATGTGTCATAATATTGGGTTGGATCAAAACTACATGCATACAGAACAGAAACCCATTTTTATTCTGTAAGTCATTTCGTGTAACATTTAAGACACTGATATTCTACTTTAAACATCATAAGAGGAGGACTTCAGCAGCAGCTCTTTTTTGGTCTAGATATAAGTGGCGGCTGGCGGCCCCAAGCGTCTCCTATACTTTGTATTGGAGGGGGTTCCAGTGCAAATGCACCAGTTATAGCGTGAGTCTATGGTAAAGATTTTTGCGTCCCAGGAACAGGAAATACGTAACACGACCGTTCTGTCGCAGTAAACTTGTAAGAGAACATTTTTAAACTACACTTGAATGCAGATAATACACAATACTCACGTTTATTTATCGTTTATTTAAATTTTAAAGTTTTTCTAAAATTATTTTATGTTATTCCTATCTTCTTCTTCTTCTTCATGTGAGACAGGTGGGACAGTGCCCCAGTGCCCTCTATTGACGCACCGCCACTGCTAGATATTAAAGCTACATCAGGTCATTTGTGGACATTTGGTGACTGTGGACGTGTTGTAGACACAACATTGGCACCACACAGTCCTTCCTGCCAACACATTAGCAAGCAATTGGCTATTTAATTTAAGCCATGATATTTCTCTAAATGATAGATTTAGAGAAGGTGTCTCTGTGGCTAAGCCTTACCAAACCTAACAACATTTTAATTAGAGCAGTTTTAAAAATGAATATTCAATCCATTACAGTTTATGTCACAAGGATAATCCACTCAGGAGCTGCAGTGCTTTCCAGGACCCCTGGGTGTAACTAAATAAGACATTTTTACTTACAGACTTACTTACAGACTTACAGGTGTTACTAATAACATTAACAATGGTTCAGTCCTATTCAAGTTTCACAGAGAAGCAGCATGCATCACAATACTAAAGCCCAGAAAGTGAAGCAGCTAAATAGAATTCAGCCGTAATTCATTTTATTATTTACGCCTGTGATTTTTCTCTTGTGACATGTTGATGTGTCCTGTGTGAGAAAAGTACACTGAACCACATCATGAAGTGTCCCCCCTTGAGGAACAATGTTTTGATGTCAGATAGTGGCACCGTAATACTCAGTTGCTCCTGAATGCAGCAATCTTGGCTGCAGATTTTTAGGAGATGTACATCCCACTACTCAAAGATCTTTGGGAAATATAGCCCAAAGGTCCTCGACGATGCACTGTGGATCAAAAACACCACATTTTACTGAACAGCAGGTCCTGTCTTTTGTCTAACATTTAACTAACAACACAATGAAAATGCATCAGTGTTTAGATGATATACCATGCTTTAAATTGCATTCATACCGTTTTATAATAACCATCTTTTAATTTGCCACACAACATATAAGATCAGGGTTTGTTTTGCTTTTAATGTAGCAGGACTATCATGCAAGAAGTACTGACGCTATGTTTATTGGCAAGCCGGGGTCATGTCTGCAGGATCTGTACCAGAGATGATCTCTGCTCAGATGTTTTTTAGGATTGTCTCCTGTCAGCAAGACAACAACACTGAGACAACAACATGCATAAATGTTGCCCATCAGCAACACGCTGTCCAAAACTGTTGCACATCACTGCCTTCGAAAAGAGAAGCAACACGGTGCCTGTAGCACAACCTGACCAAAAGCTTTCCGCCAATGGGTCAGGTTAGTTTAAGGGACGGTGGTTTGTCTGTGTTTGTATGTTGTCTCCTGTCTTCTCTGTCTCTGTCAAAAGGGCTGCAGGTTATGCGAGGAGCTGAGCGACAGAACACACATATTTATACCTCATCTGGTCTTGCTGTCTCTTTCTGTGTCTCATACACGCACACACGCTTCGACTCAGGTGTGATTAATCATTCAGTGGTGCTGCTGCAGTTGCACCACTGGGTAGATGTACATCAGTGTGTTTGTGCATGTGTGTCTACGTATGTGTGCGTGTGTGGGGAAGACAGCGAGTAAAGGGGGTCTGACTGCTCTGTGTCAGGAGCCTTTGCCTCTAAGGCCAGATTTATTTTATTCAGAAGCATGTTAGCTGACTGCTTTGTAGCCTGTAGTCTGAATCAATATGAGACAAGATGTGCACACACACACACACACACACACAAAGGAAAAGCCCAGTATCTAATATTGATGATTCATTTCCTGACAGAGAATGGATTGTACAATATAGCTTGCAATATACTGCAAAATGTAAACTAATCTGTTTAAATTTATGTACAGCGTGTTTGTGAATGCATCTGCGCTCACTTAGTATGCTTGTGTGTGCAGCTTACACTTTCTCTTTATTCAGTGCACCTGTGCCAGCTTGTGTTTTCCTTTGTTTTTCATCTGTACATACATTCAAAACAAGTGTCTTCATTGATAAAACAGAATAAAAATGAAATATATGTTATAAAGTTAAATGTAATAAATAACTTTAATGAACTATGGATCATTGGCTCTGTCCATTAATATTAAAGAATACTCTTTTCTCAGCCATACGATAAGCTCTGACTAACATTTGCAGAACTAACACTGCAAAACATTTAATCATTTCATGCTGTTAAATATCTTTGCTGCAGGATGCTGAGGTTTGATTCCCCTCATGGAGCACAGATCATTGTTTTTAATACAGTTTCTCCACAGGGATCATTAAAAGTTTCATCTTCCCTAACGTCATATATACCTGCAGTAGAATTTAGATGGTGAAATACTTTCAGGACTGCAGCTCTGCTGTGACAGTTTGTGGCTGTCCTGTGGGCAGGTCTTGACAGTGGGGGACGTCAAAAGGTGTATTTGTGGGTTGACAGCCAGCTGGTGAGGTTTGAGCTTTGAGCTTGTCCTTCCATGTCTTCTCATCCTCTAAGAAAAGTGAAGCACATGGAATAGTTAGAGAACATTTCCCCTTAATGTCACAGCTAGAACAGCCAGGACTAATTTAATGCTCATGTCTCCGTGAGCAGAGAGGGTCACACGCAGAGGTCACTGCTTGTGTACAGCTGACCAATTAAACTTTATTTTTGCATTGCTGCCACTTAGAGTTACAACAACTCAAGTCTGTGTGAAGCCCTTAGTTCCAGACTCCTACAAACTAAACTTTTGGATAAAAGTACAATCATTCATTGCAACTTCAAAGAAGACAATAAAGATATAAATACAACTTAAGGAATTTAAACGGACACCCACTGAAAACACAAGAAAACAGATACAGTGATGCATATATACAATAGATGAAAATGGCATTGCAACATAAATCCCACAAACAATAACCAGCCAGTGGAAATATTCTAATACACATGAAGAATAATCCAACAAACGCAATACATGGATATAGCTCTTATCTGCAGTGGAGTTTTCTTACATTTTAATAAGCTTTATTGTCGAGCAATACAATGGTGTTTGTTGCTGAAGAAAGGCATTAGATTAAAGAGGTAACAGTAACTGTAATACTGAATGCTAGAAAATAAAACATCTATCACACAACAACACACAAACTAAATTAAGTTATCAATGCACAGCACCAAGAAGGCTTAACAGTGTGTCCATGATTCTCTGTATGCATTTTTTTTATCCTGCTGATTTATTAACTTTTGTTCGCCATTTGTTTGATTTGCCTACAAGCTTCTATAGTTGATGCATGTGTATTCCTACTCCTTATCTATAACTAAGAAATTGTTTTGATATGGTTTGGACCACATGAGCTGGAGTTGTGCAGTGCAGTGAACCTGGACTAAACCACAGTGTACAAACTTAATTTCACTCCTACTTACATAGAATGCGCTATAAACATTTCATTTCAGTCTCTGTCCTCTGCATGCATTTACAGGTGAGTCTACAGGTTTATTAGAGTAGCAACCAATCAGTGGGGGACATCTGACTGAGGACAGGTGTTTCGTTCCCGTGATAAAACCGAGACAATATAAAACAACGAGCAATTTCAGAAAAGGTGTTAACCTGAGCACTGACACGAAATAAACAAAGAAATAAATAATAAAACACACACACACACAAACAGACAACTTGAAGTTGATGCAGGAACTGTGAATAACTAACCAGGTTTTCTTTTGGAAGTGTGGACTGTGAAGTAACTGTGGATGTTTCGTACTGAACCCCTGGTTGGAATAAAAATTCTGTCACCTGTTATAGTGGATGATTTCCTGCTGTAACTGGATGTGGATGTTTTGACGAGATGAATTTTGCAAAGTGTCATATGTCACACATTAATTGCTGTTTTCCCATCACTTAACACTTGTCAATACATCTTTGGTGAAGTGGTTAGTGCTGCTGTCTCTCAGCTAGAAGGTGTTTAGTCCAAATCCAGGCTTTCTGGATTTCTGACTTACTCCCAACCTCCAAAAACACGATTGATGGTGATGATTATGTTTCCTGTAACATTTTGTCTCTGTGCATACTTTGTCAGCCTTGAACTAAACCAGTGCCTGTGCCCTGCATTTTGCCCTTTTCTCACCAGCAGCCCCACAACCCTTAATTATGCTGTTTAATTAATGTATGGATATGTTCATGATGATTTACAAATAACTGTAATGAATGCCATATCAATTACATCTTACCTTATAGGGGATTTAAAATACAATATTTAATATAGCTACTAATGTA
>JAUBNQ010000002.1:4023071-4035183 GCA_032353495.1 Ctenopoma kingsleyae | reverse complement strand
CTGCATACTGCCCGAGACAAGTTGATTAGGGTTATTTGTAAACTGTCTCCTCAAGCTCATTTAGCTCCAGCACACTTTCTCAAATTTCTCTCAGTGGAGATGAGAATTGCCCAAATTAAACTAGATATCTCTTTTTAAAATGATCAAGAATACAGCACCTGTATTCACCCATTTTAGCTTGATTAGTGGTCATCACAATTATTCAACAGACAGATTTAGATTTAGGAGCTCCATGAGTAAAAATATATAATTTTATACACTGTTGATCTTCTCTTGAACAATGGCCTAATACATTTAAAACAACAGGTAAACGAGAGAGCGTTTAAAGTCTTAATAAAGCAGTGGCTGTTGAACAGTCAGTTAAACGAAGCATTTTTTGTTCCAAGCTCAGATTTAATGGAGATTTTGTGAAAGCACAGTGTTGGGATCAGGATAGAGTTCTGTGCTGCAGTTTCCTGTCAGTTTGGTGATGGAAGTGTTGGTGATTTTCTTTTCCTCAAAGAAGAAAGCAACGTCCTTGTGGAGTGAGTGCGGAATTGCCAAGAGCCAGTATATGGCACTGCCAACAAGCCACCAGGGCCACAGCATGTTACATTAGCTTGAAAGGACTTAACCAATTTGGTGAATAGTTTTTCTGCCCTCTTAAAATTGTAGCCCAATGCAGAGAGAGATTTAATGATACAAGAACGACAGCCAAATATAAGTTGGCAATAAATTGGAGAGAAATTTTGGCAACAGGAGGAGGGACGTCCAGCAGCCAGAACCTCACTGAAGAAGATGCAGCTGCATCTACTATCCCAACACAGAATATGGATAGCTTGAAGGATGGAGGTTGGATTTTTTATTAGCATGTTAAAATGCACACTGTGAAGTCATTTAAATGTAAAGATGTCAACTACCTCAAAAACCAAAAACTTATTTTCAGTTAAAAAAAAAAAATTAATCAATAACCTGGTGTCTATGCATTATGTTTGCAGCAGGTCATAACAGCGAAATGGTGCTGTATTGAAGACATTCATCATGAAGGGGTTGAATAATTTTTACAATGCAGTAGTGGTTAAAAGTTTGCTTTTTTGCATTGAACTTGGAGGAACTACTTAAACATTAGTTGTTTTCAACTTTTTTAATTGTTCTTGTTCAGTGGGTTCATTGCAAACAGCTGGAAGTTTGCAATGGAGACTGAATAATATTGAGAGAAACTGTTGCTCCTCTACCAACATCAGCTAAATCTGCAGCTTTATAGGCAAGGTGTAACCGTAAAGAAGAATCATTGAGCAGTAAACACTTTTTCTTATTTAATTTTCTTTTTGGGAAAAGGTCTAGTCTGCCCCTAGTGCCTAACCACACAACCATTTGTCCCAGCTGCTTTACATTCGCAGGTCCTGCAACAGTGACATTTTCTGCAGTTGCCACTTAGGAGCTGCCCACGCACAGTCCTTATCTAGAAACGGTTCCAATGACCTGCTGTCTCTGCAGATATCCAGGAATTTGTATTAGCCTGTCCTTCCTGGACCAGCACAAGCTTCGTCATCAGGCACCAGCAAGACTTTCAGCCTCTTCCCACTCCCCATCGTCCCCGTTTCCACATCCCCCCACAGACATTGTCACTGGACTTATTATTGATTCACTTGAAGGAATTGTTATTAGAAAGCTGCCAGACAGTAAATGCTGGCACGACTACAGGCTTTTGGTGTTTTGCCCAAGGACACCTCAACGTGTAGCCAGGAGAAACCTGGAATCGAACCACTAACCCTGGGGTTCATAGACAACTGCCACAGTTCCTCTGCTGCAGAGAAATGTGTGAGTGTTCTTTATTCACACAAGTTCTTACATGTGTTTTACACAACGTGTGAAAGTATCTCACTGAACGAATAAGAAAGTAAAAATATAAAAAACATATTAATACTGTGTGTGAAATTAATCTTTTCTTAACAGAACATAATTAACAAATAACAAGCAAATAAGTAGACAACTACTTCCCCAAGTACTCTGCAGCTCCAGACACATGGGGAGTGGAGAGTTCAAAGTAGAAAATGTCCAGACATAATCTACTAACGGTGAGGGAGTGAGGTGTTTTCTTAGCAGCTGTTTCCCCAGCCAGCGAGATCCTTTTCTGACATTTTCAAATACCTAACAATGACAAATCATTTGAAAAAAAAAAACAGAAACAGGTGGGCACAGACACAGACAAGAATCGTGACAGCTAAGAAGCTACTTCATTCCAAAAGTGAGGTACAGGTGAGAACATCATGTGAATGTGCCAGGAACCTTCACGGAGCACAATGCACGCAGGATTTTTTGCAAGGACAAGGAAGTTTGTCCTTAAGGTGCAGCGTGTGAGGTGTTCAGTAGGCTCTGTGAAGGTAGCTGTAATCCAGTGTTCAGTTTGCTGATAGTCTGGTTTACAGTTCATTTAATTTAATTTAGTGACAGATTTTTGAAATATATTTCTCCCTATTAAAAAATCCTTAATTGCCTTAAGTGAATGACAACACAAAACGTTATGCATGATTCAACATATTACATTTTCTTAGTATTTCACTGTCATGATGTTGTAGTTGAAGACTTTTACAGTTTGCTTATAAAGTGAGTTAATTGGATTCAGAGAAGTTTTACTTTGTTCTTACACTGGATGAAACAGCTTAGCTTATAATTATTTCATCTGCGTACATCTTTCAAAAAAGTATTAAATGGTTAACGGTACTAAAGGTTGTACACAGATCTGCTGGTTCTTTATCTAAATTAGTCTGGATGATGTCAATGAAGCAACAACATACAAATACTTCAGATATAGCTCAGTGGGACGTTTCTGACGTTGATTCTCTTTGTTCAGACTTTTTAACAAGTGTTCTGTTACTTTTTCACTTCAGTAGCAGCAGGGAGTGTACGTAGGTCTGTAGTGCTTAGTATGTAAGTAACAGAAGCTATGAAATGGTCAACTGTCTTTCGGTTTTGAATTTGATAAAGATTAAATGACTGTTACCTTGGACTCAGCCATATGTTTAAAAATGTAATATGCTTGTGTCATGTTTAAATTCTTTTTTCACATTTCCGCTCAGTTCCAGCACAGAGGCAGTAAAATCGTGGTTAAAACAGTAAATCATATAAAATTGTATAATTGTAGTGGTGCTAGTAAATATGAATACTAGGCACTAAGGAAACTGTCACAACTGGTCAACATTAACTCAATAATGTGTAATTAATGACTTAACAGATGCCGACATTGTAGTTAATAGCTTTAACATTTGCTAGTAATTTGTTTCCTTGACTGGTGTTGATCCTTTGGGGTGTGCAATATTTAGAAGACATTCATAACAGAGATTTATGTACTGGAAAAGCATCATCTCATTTTCTTTCCTGCCTTTTACACTGACCGTGTGTGCGTGTGTGTGTGTGTGTGTGTGTGTAGCAGCAGTGTGTGCGTGTGCGTGTGCGTCCTGACCTGCTTTGTTTCTCAGCATTAGGTGGGTTATGATCAGCAGATTTACGTCACAGCAGTGACAATTGGTGCTACATCAGTGGACGTGTGCCGGCGCGTGTGCTCTGACCTGGTTTGTTCCTTTGATTAGATGTGTGATGACCAGCAGGATGAAAACTTCAGCTACACATCTTTGTTCCAGATTGTGTGTATTTGGGGATGTGGGGGTGTAGAGATGGTAAATCTTTAAAGCTTTAGTTCATCATCTCCATCACCCAATTACATCTTTTTCGATTTTTATAGTGAGACTATGAAACATCATGGTTTCTTCTCCTTGCCTTTATGTCTGGCTGAGAATATTTTAGAAAGCACTGCGTCAGAGAGAAACTCAAGACAAGACAGGACTCCCCCACTGTCTTGCTCCTGCTCCTCATGTCACCCTGTAGGTGTCAAGCACTTTGTGAATCCACCGTTGTACTAATCGGGATGATTGCTAGCTTCGCTCTGCCTCCCATACGCCACTGTGAATGCAGCACACTTGGAGCACCGATGATTCAGGTTGATGTCAGTTTGGAGCCACGAACAATGGCTTTGTCTCTGTGGCTGTTGTTTTGTGTGTATGTGCGCGTGCGTGTGACTCAACCTGTGGGTGTATGCGTGTGTGTTTTTGGCTGAATTCACGTGAATGCCTGTGTTGGTATTTATTTGGTTGTGATGATGTTTTTGTGAACATTTATGAAAGAAAGGTAGCGTGTGTAAAGCTCCGAATGCATGCACATGTGTGTGTGAGTGTGTGTGTGTGCTGCATGCGTGTTTTATCTGTGCACTTAGCAGTAAACAATGTTTGTGTGTGTGTGTGTGCACTTGCAGGTGTTTGTAGCTTAACTCTAGTGTGTACTTGGGTGAGTGTGTGTGTGCTCACTATGGATGATCACCCACATGCCCGTGTGTGGGTGAGTGACATTGTTTGTGTGTTGTTCTGCTATTGCAATTGTCATTACAATAAGATTTATTTTCAGTCCTCTTCAGGAACACAACGGAAACAGCAGAAAAAACTGGACTGGATTTGGAACGTCTCCGTTTTTAGCATTGACAAACTGAGCTGAATCAGTGTGTGTGTGTGTGTGTGTGTGTGTGTGTCTGTGTGTGAGATATTTAGTGTGAGTCAGTAACAGTGTGTCATGGTTTTTTTTAAAGTCTGTGGCTCAAAGGTGTATGTGTTTCAATATACTAATGATTGTTATGGGTCCATGCCGGAAATGTGATATGTGAAGAACTCTAAAGAAAATCATTGACTCCAGTTGGAGTCAGTGATTCCCAGACCTCATATGGGCTACGCTTTCCAGCTTGTTATGCCTGTACCTTGCTTTAGAAATGCAGTATTTTTGCCTTCATTTCTGAGTACTCTCACCATGCTGTGCCTCTATTTTGGTTTCAACCTCCTCAACTGAAATGTGGCGAATAGCCTGGCATTCCTCGTATCTGCAGTGAGATTTGTTCAGTGAGAACTTGACATCAAGGCGTGAGAGTTGGCAACCCTGATTAAATGACAGGAAATGTGTAGGAAATGCAGTAACACCTCAGTTAAAGCCATGACAATAGCCATACTAATGAGACTAACACTGATCAGCAGCTTCACCAGCCGTTCTCGAGTTAGGATGAAATTCTTAATGGTTTGAAATATTGTTACCATGAGAAAAATACAGATTCAAATTAGATATTTTCAAGAGACAGAAATTTGATGATGGCTACGCACAGGTCAAGAAAACTACAACTATTATGGGCAGTAAATATTCTATGAATGTTCAATTAACATGTCACAACTTATTTTAGGAGACTGGACAGTGAATAGATAATAATAGTGAGAGACAGAGAAATACTGAGTGATTGTGTGATTGGATTTAAACAAACGTGTGGGTCACCTGTGAGAATTTGATCATTCTGAACACAAAAAGTTGTGTTCTTCAAGTTCTTCAACGGAAATGTGGATGCTATTGAGAACATGTGGCTCCTCAGTCATTGCACCTTCGCTCCTCTGTTGCACTTTTAAATAGGCTGGAAGACAGCAGAATTTGAGGGCGTTACCCTTTAATCAATTTCTAGTTCAGCTTCCCATAGGAAACAGAGTCATTGTGTAAAGGTCATCAGAAGGTCAACAGAGCACTGCTGTCATGATAGCCCATCACCATAGCAACAATGGTCTCTCCATGCTTCCTTCTGGGAGTCTAACAGTGGTAATGATTAATGTGAAACTATTATATCATTATGACCTGGTCCTGCTGTAAGTATTTTCAAACCAACTGGAGATGCTGTTAATGCTACAATTAATGATCAGATATAAACACACATTAAAAAAATGTAGTGTGTCTTCACTGACACATATGTAACTGGTTGACATTTTGTGCAAGACTAAAATGCAATGCAGCCCATGACTGAAATGACAGTGGTGTTGGTGACTAAACACAGCAGCTGAACAGACTTATATGAAACCACATGACAACACCAGTTCAGCTTTATACTGTATAAGTACAGTAAGTAGACTTATGATCTTTGTGTTAGAGTTTATTTTAGTTTTGATCGTTTACAAACAAACTGAATCAAGAGGAAATGGTGATAACACTTCATGTTGTCTGTATGTGCACGATGAGAAAAATCATAATGCATAAAACTCACAGTTTCCCACAAAGTCCTCATGCAATCTCTCACTTTATTGACACTTTTACCACAGACCTTTCTGGAAGCAGGGGAGCAACTATCCTCAACGTACTGTATATCCTGAGTGCCGGGTGGAGGACAATCAACAATCAGCATGACCTGTTAGCATCCAGGAGCAAATGACAGACAGTTCAACCGAATTCCATTTACAAAAGCAGTTCTACAAAAACATCCAAAACATGAAGAATTTAAGAACGTAACAGCCAGAAGCAATCATGTAGCGGCGGTGAAGGCAGGAAAATTGCTGGAGGAAAATTGCAGACTGTAAACGATAAAATAAAACAGCGTGTCTTTGCTTTCTGTTGATTGTTATTTAAAACAAACCTGCGATCTGATAAAAGCCCTTCTTTATTGCAAAATTTTACAAACATGTCCCAGAAAGCAAGGCTATTGCATATAAATGATAGTTTTTTTTGTTTTTTTTTATAGTGACAACACGTCTTTGTACTTACACAGTTCATTCAATATACTGAGCCAAAGTCTAGTATTAAAGTTGACAGTCTATAATTTAAGCACAACTTAATCTTGGTTCATTTCAAATCCATTGTAATGGTATATTGAGCCAAAATGTTATAAAGTCTCATCAGTGTATAAATATATGCACATAACTATAGACAAGCTACCAAACATCTACTTCTCAGTATGAATAAAAGACAGAATATACATGTCCTTTTAAAGTAACACATGCTTTGTTCAATACAGGAATTTTCTTATTATATTAGTGATGTCGAAAATCTAATGGGATTTTGAATGAGATTGTCGTGAGTTCTAGATTCAATTCTTCAAGTTTCCTGTCGGCCCCACCCAAAAAAAAACCCAGAAGAACAGAAATTATGAAAAACTATGTAACTCCAAAATGTAATGCTACATAGTTCACAGACTGTTTCAGACAATTACAGCAATGATTTTTCAACATGTTCATTTTGTTTAGAACCAAATCAGGGATGTTATTTTACCTGGTCTAGTATACATGGCTGAACACTTAAAAGTGCTAATATTTTAACAAGATGGTTCAGATTTAGAGAAGATGGAAGTAAAGTTCAGCCACATGCAGCTGATTGCTGTTGGTGAAGATTCTCAGTCATTCAGGTGAGGTTGAGTCATGGCAACAGGACTTTCTTGTCAGGTCTCACTAGTCATCCAATTAGCTTCCAAGTAGCTGCTGGGGGGGAGATTTTCCACATGTGCAATTGGAAAATCCCTCCCTCAAGAGAGGTATAGGTCTTAGACACAACCAATCTCCAATTTATCTGGCAGCCTTTCATTAATCCCCAGAAAGATCAAGACCACTTTACATATCCACCAGGAAGGCCACAGTTAACAACCTGCTTTAATGGGGGTAGGAGGGGCTGTAGGAGGTATGAATATTACGTCTACTCACACCTCCCTTCTTTTGTCCACCTAATGAGCCTGTTCAGGACATGTGTGAGGTGAAACCAACCTGGAGGATACTGTAGATTTGTGGACTCAGACTGATAAAGTGAAACATTTCAAACAAACGGCTGCATTTTCAGTTGAGTAGTAAGGTAATGTTAGCATGCATGAAACCGTAACCCTGCTATTTTTTCCCTAATATTGCACAAGGGTGTAGTCAGTTTTGTTGTATACTGCAGTTAATAAAACCTGCTCCTTCTGTGCACTGTGCCACTGTCAGATACTTAGGTTTAATTTGCTCACAGTGGCATACCATTACAAGTTTCCTGTAACTCTGTCACTGACCCAGGTGGCCTGCAACTATATATGTTTTCAAAGCTTATTAAAACCAGACAGGAGCAGGCTGTCACCAGATAAATTGGAAGGTTTCGTGTTGACGACCACTGGTTCGGTCCGACTGTACTGTGAGAAAGCTTCTCTTCTAATAAAATGAGGTAAAACCTAATAATGATCATTTTATTTAACTCTTTTTAGGCTGCCTTTTCTGATTTGTTTATCTTGTATTTGTTCAAGACTCCATCTTTAATCATGTGTCATCTCTTTTTCTCTGTTACACATTGCATTCGCTTGTTGGAGGAGTTGTTATCCCTCTAAGACCTTTTAATGATGGCACCCACTCACTCTACCCTCAACGCACCCATACAAGGCACTCCATCTAGACCACGGCTGGCATTGTGCTAAGTAAGAACACTCATACTGACTTATTTATGACTCAGCTGAGTGGGGTTGTTAGGGACCTGTAGGTACAGTTAAAGAGGAGTGCGAGAAGGGTTGGTGTCCGGTGGATTGGGGTGGGCAAGTCAGGGCAAAAGTCCAGAGCTGATTTTTAATCCCAGTCCAGCCTCACTTTTAAATAATCAGTATTTTATAAGATAAGACCTGCAGCTGTAAATTCATTCACTTTCATTCACTTTCATTACTTTCTCAGAAACAGAGATAGAATGACGGGAGTCCAAAAAAAATGCAACTGTGTACCACACTGTGTCCCGTCATGACTGTCCACCAGCGGAGGAGACAGGCGTAATGGAGTTGAAATGCCAAGCAAATGTCATAAATGAAATATCACAGACAGAGTTGAACGGGAGTTAATTATGAAAACAAACCGGCATGTGATCAAAGATGCAGCGTAATCTATTAGAGCGAGGGGGGAGGTTCTGGTCCCCAGAGCGGGGCGAGAGACCAGCAGTTTATTAATATGAATGAGATTTGTTCTCTGTCTGTAGTTCTAATTCCGACTTTAATGCACACATAAATAGACTCTCTCATCTGTTCGTAAGCTCTGTTCCCCTCAATGATTCTTCTCCTCCCCTTTCCTCCCCCTGTGTTTTCCCATGGGAGCGTCTGAACAGCTGTACAACAGTTTATTATATCAACAGTGAAGACATTCATTTGCTCAAAGAGACAGAATGAGAAAGAGAGGAAGAGGAGGGGCGACAGAGAGCGGGATTTTGTTCATGATTATGTCATTTATCATCTTTATCATTTACCCCCCCCCCCCATTTTTATCTCTTCTCCTTCATTTTGAGTTTGCTGCCACCAAGAAGAAATAGACTAGTAGAACAGAACATGATTTCTATTTCAAAGTTACTATTTAATAATGTTTATATGCTTTGTACTTTCTCTAAGAACAATTCTCTGACAAAATGAGTTTATAAAACAAGTCAAGGCTTGAGGCCCACACACTAGACTGACTAATTATAATGATATCACTGAATGAAATAGTGTAAACACAAGTACAGTACAGTGACAGCAGTTAAGCAATAATGGGTTTCACAATCTAAACATGTCATAGTAGGAAAAACACAGTGTTGCTAATACAGCAGCAGGAAAAACCTGCATTATGTATAAATGTTTCTTAAAATATATTCGTATTTTTATCTAGGTTACACTGAACAAAAACAATCTATAAGTAATAACACACACATTGGAGCCCAGTTCCTTCTGCCACCCTGGCAGTTCTCCTCCTCTATCCTGAAGGACGCCCCGAAGGTTCTTATTTCATTCTGAGGATCGTGGAGACATGAGATCATCCAGACCAGACTCATCTGAAATCACATCACTACGTCAGCAAAATAAGACACCTACGTTTGTATTTAATTTGTTTTCAGCTCCATCATCTGGTCTATCTGCAGGCCTCAACAGCAAACAACCATGAGCTTCTTTATACACTAGAAATCTGTGATTACAGTGAATAACATCATCACTGAGACCTGAGAGTCTCAACATGGATATAAGAATTTCCCCAGGGGATAAATAAAGAATCAATTATTATTAAATACAGCCTACAATATAAAGTTTGTACATCATTTACATTAGTTTAAATTATACGAGCTAATACAAAGTGTTGTGTGTAATGAATTTAAAAGGAGAATAAAATCAATGTAATGCGAATAACAAATAAACGTTTAATACAAGTTAGTTATTAAAAATCATGAGCTGACAAAGCGTTTGAGTATTAAAGTATTAAAGTCAATGACACAATTAGGGCAGTGAAAATACAGAAGCAGGTTTTAATATGTTGAATACAAATGCTGCTGTAGCTGGAAACAAAGTTGATGAGAGCAACGCTGCAGGTAAAAGCTGTAAATTCATATGGAAATATGCACTTAAAGTTATATTAGTTTGATGAGTAGTATTTTAATGATGAAAATGAATTCTGTAGTAATCATTAAAGTAGCATACGTGTGTATACACACACACAGAGCACAGCTGAGAGAGACAAAGCACCTCTCTGGCTCTTCACAGCAGGAGACAGCTCTTTGACAGAAGAACAGAAATTGTCACACAACACAGCTCTGACATACACAGATACACTGTCCTCTTATGAGACTCCTGGGTGACAAGCGACAAGCTGTCAGTGTGCATGCATGTGTGTGTGTGTGTGTGTGTGTGTGTGTGCATGCATGTGTGTGTGTGTCAGGCTGAGAGAAGGTCTTCTTAATTAGCAAGCTATCCTGATGACAACAGACGAGGGTCAAACTGTGCTGGGCTGCTCTGGGTGTGTGTGGGTGTTAAGGAGCGTCGTTTGACTTATCGTCTTCATGACACGTATGAGAGCTGAAAACACTCCCTAATCACTTCTGAGGCACACACCCCCATCACCATCCCCACCAAATCCACAAACACACACATACACACTCACTGCATCATGCATATTGATGGACAGCACCCACGGCACACAGAACACAACAGCTCTCCCCTTTTGTTTCATGAACACATGCTTCATAACGACACACACAGACAAAACATGGAGCAGCACCGTTTAAAATCAGCAGGAAACCGTCTTTGAGGATTATTCTGACGTTCTTTTAAATGTAGACAACTCTTTAATTGCAGAAATGTTTTAACTTCTTAAAATCTCCTAAATGAATGATGGATTGGTTTCATAGAAGTAGAACAGCTGACCTTAAACCCCTGTCAGCTGTCTGCCTCTATGTAGAGCTTTTAACTAATAACCATAGCTGCGCATCATATTCATAATTTAACAGTATGTTGTGCCTTCGGTGATGGTGACTGTAGAACAGGTGAGTTCAGTGAGTGGATCAGCTTGATAAAGGTGAACTGTAGCTTTTCATCTACGTTGCCTGATTTCAGGTATTTTGTGAAAATTCTGATAGTATATAAATTGTGGATCCATATGAAAAGATACATTTTTGTCAGATTATACCTTTAATGTTCCAACAACTTTTCTGGCTGAAAGCAAAGGATTTTAACTTTAAGTTGCTTTAAGATTATTATTTAAATAATGGACTTGTAGCTGAATGTTGAAATAAAACTTAAATATTTCACATCTCACAAATGTCGTAATGCCGTAAATTGAGTTAGTGTTTAGTATGTGCGTGTGTGTGTGTGTGTGTGTGTGTGTGTGTGTGTGTGTGTGTGTGTGTGTGTGTGTGTGTGTGTGTGTGTGTGTGATACTCAATCATTCATCCATGGCCAGTAGCAGAGTGCAGAATGATTTTTTTTTTTTTAAGAATGAAATATGGCCAGTAGTTGCTGTCACTAATGAGTGAAGACAACTTGACCCACAGTAATCAATTCCTGAAAGACGTTATGATATCTTTTAGATGTTGCAAACAGCTTTTTTTTATGTGCATCAAGCAAATGGATGGAAACAAAAGTCTGAGGCTGGACAGTTTGACAGTGGAAAGTGGTAGCGCTGTTCAAGTACTCTGGCTGTCTCTCCTGCCAAAAACTGATCGTGCGTGTCTTTGAGCACTAGTTCTGATACCCCTTCTGCCTCCATTATTTAACTACTTAACACCACAAAGACACAGAGAATAAAAAGAACTGAATGGGGCCGTGAGGTTGCAGTAATGGGCTTGTAATGGACTATAAAACAGCAGTAAAATCGACAGTGCTGGGGCCTCGCAGGCCAAATAACACACACAAAACCCATAGATCATAGATCAAATGACGATGACGATACATAAAGTGCTGCAAACCTGCAGCTGGACAATTGAACTGAAATGTATTGCACAGTGAATCATTTGTGTTCATATGCTTTCTGTAACATCCACCAGCGTGTGTAAAATGTGTCTGCAA
>JAUBNQ010000002.1:3778660-3803962 GCA_032353495.1 Ctenopoma kingsleyae | reverse complement strand
AACATTTAAGTGTGACAAACATGCAAAAGAATAAGAAATCAGGAAGGGGGCAAATAGTTTTTCACACCACTGTATATCATTAAATACCGGGCAGACTCAGTAGTGTGATGTGCTTTGAACCCAGACTGAAACACCTCCAGAATTGCATGCTCATCTAGAAAGCATTTCAGCTGAGAGTAAACAATTTTTTGCAAGAGTTTAGATAGGAAAGGAAGCTTGGAAATGGGCCTAAAGTTAGACAGTACAGAAGGGTCTAAGTTAGAATTCTTTAACACAGGTTGAATAACAGCATGTTTAAATTGAGTGGGCACCAAACCAAAAGTCAAGCTACTGTTAATGATGGTAAGGATGGTAGGGCCAAGCGTGGGAAAAACCTCCTTAAGGAGACAAGGAGGAAAAACATCCAACAGAGATCCAGAGGGTTTGAAATCTTGACTTTTACAGTAAAAGAGTGAAGAAACATAATAGATGATTATTGTAGTTTGTACAGTTTTGTACATCCATGGATGTAAAGCATGCAAACAGGAAATGTTAGTTATGAATGTCGCATGACTTTCCATGGTGCTACATGAAAATGTAAAGGAATTTAGGCCAAGTTACTCGTGCCAGCTCTGTCCCCTGAAAAGCACTTTAGGATAAGTTCAGACAACTGTAAATATTGTAGTTTTGTTTAAAGGTTAATACATAAGTTACTCTTAAATTATCTATTAAGCCAGACCACAACTCCTTTCTAACCTTAACCAAGTGCTGTAGTGCCTAAACCTAACCATAAAGAAGTTTAATAATGTTGCAGAAGATCAAACATTTAGGCAGAAAACATTTTCTTGTCTAGGTACATTTTATTAATATGTAAGTGTCATAGAAACATAATTGTTAGGAGACAGGACAACTTGAACACCAAAGCACAGAATTTCCCAGTAACACACTTCTCTTGAACGTTTGATTGAGACTTCCCTCTTTAGCTAGGAGTTTGCTAACTTTTAGTTTGGTTGCTAAGAGGCCAGTAACTTAACACTGGATTCAAAGGTTGTATTTGTACCACTGACTATTATTTCATGTGTCTACAATCCATTCCACCATTTTATATTCAGTTGAGATTTGAACAAATTTGACTTCTGCAATACAGATAAGCTATGCAAGTCAACTGTTGACTCTCCAGCTTTCTGTGTGATGAAAACAATTTGGGCAGATTTACTTTGACTATATCATAAGTGTTTTTTTATTGTGTGTGGGAATGTGTGGAAATTCCTTTGGAAACTAAACTAAATGCTTGTTTTACGTGCCAAGGGTTCAGGGTTCAGTGTCTTGTCTATGTGGCTAAGAAGAACTAATAGTCAACCAATCAACCATGCAGTTCATAGACAAGTTGACCCACTGAATCACAGCAGCCAAACAGTACTTTACTGACAGGGAACCAAATCCAGACCAATTGTTTGGAAGGTAGTTAGTACCAACTCTTCTTCCTTCTTTTTTCTCCATCTGTATGTCCATTTGTCACATCATTCCTCCTTCTTTATTGTATTTAAAAGTTAACTTTAACTTTTCCCATACTTCATTTTTCATTTTATTTTAAATGGTATGTGGCTGGTTCCACTTCACATTCCACATTGATCCAAAAACACATCCACTGTATTTCCTATCCTCCGCGCACACAAACGCTCTTTCTCTCTACCTCATTGACAGAAACCACATTCACACAGACACGTACCATCTGTACCTTGGTATTGTGTCTAGCTATCTCTGTCTCCTACAATAAACCAGTTGTGATGTACTGTAGGCACAGGGCTGCTCTGTGAAACTGCCAGTAGAAACATAATGGTCTATGGCAGGTAGTGTTTGTGTGTTATCTCTCCGATTTTCTCCCTTACCACCTTCTCATTCTCTCTCTTTTCCTGTCTCTACCTTCTCTACTCTCCTTAGAAACAAGATAAGTTTGTTGACTCCTGTGAGTAACTTTAAACCTACTGTGATAGCCAAATCCTGAAAAGATGTATTAGTTAATTAACTTAATGGAATGGGTGTAAATTGGCATGCATAGGTGCGTACATGTGTACAATGTGTGTGCATCTGTGCATGTTGTCCAGTCAACTGAGCAACATAAAGAAAAAGGCTCGTTACCTAAAGACTAGGAAGACAAATTGGAACCAATGCTCCAACTTCTAATTAATGATGCTCAGTGCTTCCAATCAAAGCACCAATTCCTTCACTTTTTCTTCACAGATACACCTTTGTCACATGATTTTACAGCAAGCATACTGTACAGGTGGCATCGGTGCTCATGAGGTTAAAGAAGGAAGCACAAGGTGGAAAGCTGCCAGTTTGAATCTTTGCACCAGCTGGAGAAAATATGGGTTGAGGAGAAGAAATGAGCAAAAGGCAGAATGTAGCAGACTGGGCACCTACTAGGTGTGAATTTGTGTGAAAGTGAATCTGGTACAGGGCATGGCTCAAACAGTATGGAGCCAATGCAACTTCCACCACTTAATGATGCATCTAACTGGAACAAATGTCTAGAAATGTTTATGTATAGCATTTAGCACAATGCAGATTTTCTATGGACTGTTTTGCTATTTGCTAAAGATAACTGTATCAATTTGTGATGTTATGATATCACAATGGAAAATCAGTTAAGTACGGAGCCCCCTAGGGGTCATGTAGTAGAAAAAATATTTAGGTGAAATAAGTGGCAGAAAAGCAAATTTAGATGATATGGAAGAAGAAAAAAAAATCACCCACCCACATAGACATTCAGGATGTAAACACAAGGTGGACATTAGCCAACAGCCACAACTATCCAGAACGTTACACATTATTGCATTATAAACTGGAATAAATTGTACATCCATTACATATTCTAGTAATATTTTAACTTTCACTTTTAAGTTTTCGTAGACAGCGCAGTTGTTTCACAGGTTTGAATCCACTAGTCGGCCAGGTGTCTTTCTGTGTAACTTTATATATTCTCCCCGTGTCTGTGTGGGTCTTCTCTGGGTACTCTGACTTCCTGCCACCCTCCAAAGACATGCACGTTAGGTTAAGTGGTGCCTTCTAAATTGCCCATAGCTGTGAATGTGAATAGATCTGTCCCTATATGTCTGCTCTGTGATCAGGGCTTTTCTGGAAAACCAGAAAAAATGCAACAATACGTATGTCCTGAAAATGGTCTAGATCCAGTATTATGAATGAATTGGTTTATTTGGTTGCAACAGTGTGACTTATATTATTGGTGTTAGCAGCACACTTTTAAATGAGTTCCCCCACACCTGAGGGGGAGACCTGAGGTGGATCCCCCACCCTCCACCCAATCTAGTAGCCTACAGTACGTCTGAGTGCCTACCAGGCAGCTCCTGACTGGCTCACAAAGGTTAATTAGGAGGTAAAAGAAACCAATCACCGCCGTTCGGAATGTTATTGAGGATGGGCAATGCTGACCCCCACAACATGCTGCTCTGGGAGGCTGCCCACAGATAAAGCCACAGTAATACCACAGATATATGGTCACATTTGCCAACCTGATTAATGTGTGGGCAGGGAATCAGATTTTTTTTTTTCTACCACTTATTTCACCTAAATATTTTCTTCTACTACGTGAGCCCTAGGGGGCTCCATAGTTAAGCCTTGAGAAGTTAATCAATGGAAAATGTTTGGTGAAAATAGGTGAATGTAGATGAAGTCACTTTCTTACACCTTTGCTTGCTGGTCAGTTTAAACTGAAATAGGCCTTGAACATACATTATACTGTGGAGATGTTGCACAATGTAAGTGATTAACACTATTTGATTATAGGCTTCATTGTTGATGTCCAAAATTTGCAGCATGGTAATATCACAAAGTACTTCACATATCATTAAACTGCTACAACATTGCTGGACTCTCAATTGTTGGACTTTAGTTTAAAAAACAATATAATTCGATGCAGCAAAACTGCAGATATCTTATTTTTGTACTGTAAAATTATTAAATTTTCATGACAAGCTGTAGAACTTAGTAGAGCAACCTTTTACTGTTATCAGAGACCTGGGAGCTTGATAGTGATGGGAAGTCCGGCTCTTTGCAAAGCTTCGGCTCTTTTGGCTCGGCTCCCTTAAAAGAGCCAGCTCTTACAGCTCCCAAATGGCTCTTCATTAAGTATCGCTCAGAGCCTTCTATTGTTTTTAAATTTTGCTAATTTATTTAATTTTCCCAATGCACTTGCATTTAAGTCTCTGTTGCTCAGTGTACCTGGCCTATACCACTACACTGTCTTCAGAGCATCTGCCCCCCTTCCTTATTTCACATAATGGTATGATCCTAGTCTGACTTTGCATGTGATTGGCTGCATAGTGTGCCCATCAAAATAAAGTCCCGCCCCTGCCTGCCTGGATTCTCAGCAGAGCAGCTGAAGATTCAGCTCTCCTGGACAGGAGTCGGCTCTTCCGGCTCTCTACAAAGCATCGTCGTTCGCAAACGACACATCACTAGAGCTTGAGGGTCCTGCACAGTATCTTAGTTCTAGGATTGCACTCTTCTCACAGAGAGAGATCTCAAGTGTGGTTCCTGGAATCTGCTGGAGTCACTCTCCCAGTTTAGGGGTCACTACCTCAACTGTTGTGATTACCATGGGGACCACAATTGCCTTCAACTTCCCCATCTTTTCTGCCTCTTCTCTCAGCCCTTGGTATTTCTCAAGCTTCTCATGTTCCTTCTTCCTGATGTTGCTATCACTTGGGATTGCTACATCTATCATTATGGCCTTATTCCTCTGCTTGTCCACCACTACTATGTCTGTCCGGTTAGCCATTGCCAGTTTGTGTCTGTGTCTGGAGGTCCCACAGGAACTCAGACATTTTCAACCACCTTCGGAGGTGTTTCTCATTTTGACCATGGGATTTCCAGCCCATACTCAGCACAGATGTTCCTGTACACTATTCCAGCCACTTTGTTATGGCGTTCCCTTTCTGCATTGTTTCAGGAGCATCTTTGCACAGCCTGCACCTGAAGTCCTGTGCTGGCAGCCAGCCTCTATTGATCTTGCCATTATTAGTGCCTCTTTGTGCCTCTGTCTTTCACTCCAGCTTTTTCCAGCCACTGGTAGGATTTTTCAATATCAGCTGGTAGAACATACTTTGAAGGGGTTTGTCCTTCCATTATGTTTCCTCTTCTTGCTCCGCTTCCTTCTCAGGTCTCTATCCATGTACTTAGTGTTCAGTCTCAGGGTGCTGGATTTGGAGCAAAACCCTCCATGCATTGTAAGGAGCTTCCTTGTCTTGATGTCCATGGCTTCTGTCTCCTCTTTTGGCCAGTTTACTATCCCAGCACGTTATCCCAGCTTACACTCTGCAGGTATTTGGCAGTTGCAACTTTCCTTGTGGCCTCTTCATGGTCCCCATTTGCCTGCAGAATTTCAAGGTACTTATAGGTATCCTCAGTCTGTTATGTTGCCTAGTGTTAATGTAATCCCCTCAGTTCTGACTACCTGACTACAACTCCACTTCTCCAGCCCGAATGACATTCCAATGTCGTTGCTGTATATCCTAGCATCAGTAAATCGATGTCTCGTTCACTCTTGCCATACAGCTTGATGTCAACCATGTAGAGGAGGTGGCTACACACACACACCAAAGTTAATGTTAAATACATTATGACAAAAAGAACAGCTGGAGAAAAAGCACATTTTTGTAAAACTTGAGTAAAGCAAGCAACTTGATAATTGCTGTTTATATGTACAGATTAAATATTATGACAGATTATTTCTTACAACTAATGACCACACATACTGGCCTGATAAGAGCCTCAGCTGAACAAACTAAATATGAGCATTGCTCACTTTATCGCATGTCAACAATTTTTACTTGCCTGGTTGTTGTGGTCTGGTTGTTTTTGCTCTTACCACATAAAGGTAAGTCGGAAAGCAGCAAGAACATTAGGGCAACTTGGACAATCTATCAGACAGTCACTGTGCACTGTCAGTGTTTTCCTGCACTAATAATTAATGTGGTGCAGCTGGAGATGCAGGCAGCAGACCAGAAGGACTGATGAGATAATGAGCCATAGGTGTGAAGGGATTACACTATAAACACCTGTTGGGCAGGTGAGAAAAACTAAACTAAAAAACAAATAAATAATGAAATCAGTTAATGTGCGGTGGTAGTTGACTGTTATCCTCCAGAAAACAGTGCACACTCATCCAACACAGAAACCACCATCTGGCATGACAACAGTATGACTGCAGGACTTTATTTTCAGTCACATTCAACCTTTTCCTTTAATGATGGCATTACAAAAAAATCACAATACATCCTGTAAGAAACATGCAGTATACTAATATACAACAAACAAACATGACATTCACCACAGACACACAACACAATCGTATCCAAGTTTTTTTCATGGATGCTTTTGGACTGAACAGGGTTTCCTTTTGAGTCTGGGGAGTTTTGATGCAGTGACTTTCAAAATAAAAGCGAAAGATAACCTGGTTTAGAGCACCTACTACACGTTAATGTGCACCACTGATGTTTACTGCGGTTCAGCACAATGAACATGGCAGAGGCTGAGCATATAAACTCACCTGCGAATTACTTGACAAGCTTGACAAGTCAGGTGCAAGTTGTGAAATGTGCTCAGCTGCTGTCAAGTTCACAGGCAAGACAACTAACCTTATACCTCATCTAAATCAGTTATACGGTGCAAACGAGGAGGAGTCTGCCAGTGCCTTGGCATCCCTGCCTCAGGTTCAGGCAGTGGAAGTTTTTTTCATGTCTTTTTCATTCAGGTGTTAAGCACATACTGTAGTTTTTCATATTGCACTTACATGCTCTTGTTAATGTGAGGATCCTTAATTTTGTGAGCCAGGTGTATTAAAAGTGTACTGTACTGTAAACGTTAAACAGACAGAGAACACTTGAACTTGTTTCCACTTCATGAAAGGTTTTAGTTTTATTTGATTAATAAATCATCAAAATCCTTGATTTACAAAATGTAAACACATTTTCTAAATATCAAAAAGATTTATTTTCTTTGGAAATTGTAAAATGACTATGCCTACATATGTATAAAAAACCGGGCGCTTAAAAGGGCATCATCATTGTGCATATTTCTAAAATAGATGCCATTGTGTTCCAGACATCCACTTTAATGATCACTTTGAACATAGACTGGGAAACTCAATAATTCATCTGCACTGTTTTGGTTGACATCAGCCTGACATAGTGTGACCTTTATGTAATCTGGCACGATCCTTTACATACATTAAAAAGTTATACGTGGGTTTAAAAGTGAGGCGCTACTGTAGTAATGGCCACTTGTCTACTTCTGCCTACAACTCAAATTTGGCCATAGTCAAGTGCACATTATATCATATATTCCTATTAAAATGTGATAAAAACACTATGAGAAGCAGGCATACTCTTCAAAGTAAAAGTCTGAGCATAAGCCACATTAGATTTTATAGGAAATCATGATGGTCTGTGTATAATTTTCTTGCCACAACATACACACAACTCCATGTGCTTTCTACACAGTGCACACACTGATACCAACGAGAGATGCTTTGAATGTTAAATTTGACATAAAATTGGATGTTTATAAAAACACTAAATTAGGGCTGATATGATTCTTTTTGTATCCATCACAGCTGAGCTCATTTTCCAGAAACAAGATAAGACTGGAGTGGGTGACAAAGAAGAAAAAGGCACTTTACTCTATTGCTTTAAGAAAATGAGACTTGAATATAAAGCAATAAAATTGTTGGACCAAGTGAATTGTAGTCACATAATACACACTTGTTTAGGGAGATAAACAAAGAACAATTTAAACTATTCCAACTTCCCTGTGCATATTAAGTTTGCTCACATGCTTCAGATAATTGTTTTTGTTCAGTGTAAAGCGCCAGTTTATCATGTTCTGCTTTTGAGTGGCAGGCAGACGACTTTGAATCTGCACTTTGAACGTGGAATAATGAGACATGTATTCATATTAATGCGCTCTGGTGACTTAAAAGAAGACTTGAAAGGATGTCGTGCTCTGAGTGTGCGTGGGCTCTGGGGAAGGTGTGTGTGTGTGTGTGTATATGTGTAAGGAGAAGTGACTGAGGATACTACATCAATGTCCAGCATAAGCAGCTAAAAAGAGACAGAGGTAGAGGAAAAAAGAAAGAAAGAGAGTGGAGGTGTGTAGAGGGGAGTGGGTGGAGTGAAAGGCCTTGAGAGGGATGGGAAGATGAATGCGGGGGTAGAGCTAAGCACAAGGGAGACGAGGAGGGAAAAAGTGCGGAGGTGCACCAAAACTGTCTGTTCATATGAAGAATATGGAAGTTTCACTCCTACTGGCTATAAAGTTGCACACCTCAATGTCAGATAGCTGTGACAGCGGCCTGGCTGGTAACATCAGCTTCTGAATGCACTGTAAAAAAAAGCCTTAATGGGAAAGTTCCCAGTTCTTTTACAACTTTTTATTGTTATTCTCTTGGGTGTGGTCTTCTGTTCTGTCACTGTGTCATTAAGTGGCCATTAGCCCACCTTCCACCTATCCTAGTGCATTCTAGTCGTTGGCATCACTATTTATTTATGTGGAAGAGCTCATTTTAGCTTCATTATGGATTATACGTTTGATGTTAAATTTGTTCCATCATTAGCCACAAGGAGGAGTATTTGGTACAAGTAGCTCAAAACAAGTCGTGTATTATTCTGTTGATCTCACCTCAATCTGATCTCAGCCTCGTCACACTTCTGAATCACACAGTACAGACTAAGTTTTGTCTGTTGCCATGAAACTGAGGATAGTTAAACTGAGCGGTGCAGTTTAAGCTTCAAAGCAAACTGCTGAACTATTTCCCACATAAAGTAGTTACAAACTACGACAAAATGGAGCAAAAGATTAGATAATTAGTCGCTGCGAGAGTTAAAAATGACTTGTATTTTCTTTCTATAAAGTTTTTCAGTGCAACACTTAAAATGTATTTGTCTGATGAAACTGATAGCTGTGGAAATTTTACAGATAACGGAAAACTTCAGTTTGTAGACTTATTTTTATTTATCACTAATTTTAAGTTAAGGGGTTTTCTTTGAATTCAGTCAAATCCAGACAGATTACTGCATGTTTATTTGTGTCTGCATTCACATATAACATAGTGTCATCTGCATAGTCACACATGGAGTTGACCTTAATTCATGCATTGACATATACTGTATATGTATATATATCAGGAGACATTTACAGCCATATTCTTACTAAGAATCAGCCAACAGCCACCAACATTAAATCCACCTGGTAGCTGTGGCTATACAGCCCCATACACAGCTAGCCGTAACATTTTCTACACAATTTTATGTCGTGTGGTTTTCAAGATGGCAGACCAGAATGCAAGACCAACAAGCAAGGGTTGAAATGAAAGGAATTTTTAATAAAACTAATGTTGACAACAGGGGAAAACAAAACCAAACAGAAAATCACTCCTATAGTGGAGGGCTGACACAAGATGACCTACAGAACACGGTGGAAAACTGGTCATGGTCACAAGGCGAGAACATATGAACGAAAAAAAGAAAAACAAAGGAGTAACCATAAATTACACTGAAACTGATAGGTGATAGTTAAACTTGATAGTTAAAAGCAGGAAGTGTCCACTGTGAAAAACTGCCTAAGACAGGGTTTGACACCATGTCTCAACTTGCACTTTTGCAGGATCATTCCTTTAAGGAATCAAGGAAATCTGCTCATCATCCTGGTTGGTCAAACAATTGGTCATGCTGCTTGCCCTGCACTTCACTATCTTCACTATCATCCCTGTGAGTTGGTTTATGGACTCAGTTTCTGTGCAATGTATGGTTACTCCTTTGTCTCTGTTTGTGAGCAATTGTTTGACCAACCAGGACGATCTCAGTGAGACAGTTGGCATTTTGACAAAAAAAAACCAAAACACAGGTGGAGATAATAACATTAACAATGGCTGTGCTCCATTTAGGCGTGCCAATAAAGAATGACAGTGAGCCAGCATGGACAATAGAGAACCCTGGAACAGATACACTTGATTACAGCCATGATTATTTAATTAACTCTAATCATTGGCCCTTCAGTCTATGCTTGTACATAATATTTGAGAAACATGCTTGGCATAATTAAAATTTGGTCAGCCATGTTGGATGTTGGTAGTTTGAAGGTCTGTCCACTGCAGTATCTGATCCACAGTCACACCGTTAATGTGTCACCTGTGACCTGTTTACAAGTCAAAACATCTGTACGGTGTAAAGCTAAACTGCTGTGGTTGCTGTTCATTATGTATATTGATATTTTATTCAGTCATTAACTGTTTTTCAAAACTCATTCACCTTAACAGAATTTTACATTTTTAAAAGGTCAGTTTTCTAAGTCAGTCAGTGTTTTTGCACTCACCCCCAGTGGTATCCACCCACCCACAGATCACAACTTCCTTTCAAGTCACTTTATATCTTTTGATATCCACCTCTGAGATTTCTGCCACCGCCTCAATACAATAGGAGTAACTGAACTGCTGAACTGACAGTTCCTCCACCTTCTTCTTTGCTTTATCTCTTGTTCTCCCCCCTCCTCACTAAATCTTCCCCTTTACACAAAGAAAAAAACCTCCCTGTGAAAAGATAACCATAAAGAGTGTGTGGGAATGAGTCTGCAATTACAACAAGGAAATATATTAATTAATTGAACTGTAAAATCAATTGTTTCAGCGCTTGCAAAAAAAAAAAATAACAGCAGCAATTGCATTTATCTTGATGTCAAGCCAAAAAGGATTTCAGGGTCTGGGAACACAGATAAAGCATTGATCTAGCTTCTTTTTCACTTCCCTCTTGATCTGTTTCCTTTCCCTCCTCTGTGTGCTTCCTTCATTCTCTTGGCATTCTGTCTGCTTGCGTCAGATCGTCCAGCTGTATGTCTGCCTACACCGGCCAGAACACTGGGTGTTCACTGGGTGTGACTCTTTTGTGTGTTTTTTAGCTTATGCTTTGTAGCTGTTGGCTTGGAGCTGCTGCACAAACAGTGTTTAAAGTGGCGTGTTTGCAAACATTTATTGGGTGGAAGGGCAAATTAAACAATAATATGTGAGAAAAATTAACAGCTTTTAACGAGAGCGGTGTTGTCTCCACCATCTCTCACCTTTGAGGCAATCATGTGCCCCTATCTCTATGGAAGTATGTAACTTTTTTCAGACATAGTTTCATATCTTAATATGGAGAGGTGCTGTCATAGGTGTCTGTCACCCATGCCTATTCATTTACCAGCCTACCATCAGTAAAGAGATATTTCCCTCTAATGGTTTTTTTAATATACTTGTGGGAAAAGTGGTCAAGGTAATACTATTTGGATTTGGAAGTACAACATTGCATAAAGATGTGAGCCTTATGATTTGTAACTCTATAATAGGAAGAAGTTACCGGATAAGGTTAGAGTTGGAGTAATACGCGGCTAATACTGCTGCCTTCCTCCAACCCCTTGCACATCATACGAGTCCTCTGTGAGTTTAGGCACCCCTTCCCCCAATATCCAACACCCGACAGTGGGGTGAACTTGTCTTGCATCAGACACTCCATGGTCCAGCATGGGTACGTGGTCAGTACCAGTTGGGTAACTGGTTAACTCACTTAGGATGGGCAGTGTAAAAGATTGTAAAACTGATTAATAATTCACATTCACAAGTTGACCTACCTAGTTAGCCAGAAAGGTAGGTCTATGTCTGAAGTCTTTTGTTAAACTAAGGCTTAGAAGCTAAAGAGATTTAAATTTTTATCTTACAACACTTCTAGATAAGATGTGCAGGAGTGCATGGCTGATTTAATTGGCCTTTGTTTATATTACGTTGAGTTGCAGCAAATAGCTCCAGCTTTTTGAATCAGAATAAGTTTTGCTTAAGGACGGGAGGTTGTTGACAATGTTAATGTCATAACACGTCAGAATGTCTCTGGGATTCCATAGTTATCTTGTCCTCCCATGACTTTTTCCTTCCTTCTGTTTTGCTATCTTCACTGTCTGATCTGCACTGCCTGTCACACTGTTATTCATTGCTTTGCTGAGTGGTTCCATTGTTAGACCAACTGTGTGGCTCAGTTTGAAAGTTTGGCCTTGAGTTTAATCACTGCCCTTTTGTGGTTTGTATTCCATATTCTCAGGAGAAAAAGGAAAGAGCTCTCTTGCCAATTTCCTCCTTGGCTAAGCAAAACGAGGCATCAAAACCTCACACAATGCTACACATTGAAAGTGTTTGTTATTGATCTTCTAACTTTGTTCCTCGCCTTAGTAACAACTAGAATTTCTACTGACCTCATGCATCATCAAGGAGAACAAAAGACAAAAATTATATGCCCCTGTCCAGGTTTCTCTCTTCCCATCTGTGTCTTTGTCAGCTCTCCAGTACCTACAGTACTTTCTTATGGAATTAGTTGGATGTATATGCTATTTGTTAGCCCCATTCAGGTGGTAACCGTACTACAAGTGTGCTGCTATCTGTATGATTCAGCTGGGGACATGAAATGGTGAATTTCAGAGCCCTGGAACAAAACAGTGTTCTTATTTAGAGTCTGTTTTCTTTTTTAAAAGTTGTTTCAGATAAAATCAGGGTTTTCAAGCTATCGGTAATATTTGGACAGCACTCTAGTCAACAGAGTTTTAAATGTATTTTGGATGCTGTGAGGAACAAAGCTGGCATTCAAACATTGCATTTGTTGTCTTTGTATGGTAAAGCTAAGAGAGAGTTAGTGAATTACAACAGAATAAAACAAGACACTCAAACAGGTGCAGAATAATGATAAGCAACACAAACAGTGTTGTTTCGATGTAGTTGTATATGCACAGATTATTGCCATGCCTTGTGTTTTTATCAGTTTTACCTTTAATTTAAGTGGGTTAAAAAGTCTCGCCAAAGTTTAGTACCTTATTCACAATTTGTGTATCTAACTGCTGATGTTTCTGGCCCTGTCAGATTAAGTTGTGGTGATGTGGTAGTATTTTTGTGACTTCCAGCATTACTTTGGCGAGTACAATAAAAAAATCCAATAAATATAGCCCACGTGATCCTAAGTGTAAACGACTGTAGAATTGCCGCAGTGTGGTCGTATGCCTGCACAAACCAGTCAAGCTGCAGCTGACATGCATGATGCTTGTGCCAGATGTAATGAAATCCCGTTCAGGTGTTTCTGAGATAGAGTTTTGGTGAGAATGGGATGGGTGTGAGGCCACAGTGACTTTGACATTTGACCACCAAAATCTTATTTGTTCATCCCTGAGTCCTGGTGGAAGTGTGTGCCAAATATGAAGACAACCAATCGAGACGTTCCTATGATATCTCGTTGACAAAAAATTGGATATTTGTGAGGCTACAGTGACCTTGATGTTTGACCTTTAACCATCAAAATCTGAGTAGTGCATCTTTGAGTTCAACTGGACATTTAAGGCAAATTTGAAGAAATTCCTAAAGGTGTAATGTGTTGATTTTCATTTGTGTTCACTAGAATGGGATAGATGGATGGAACAGATGTAAAAACTTTTTCATGTAATGTAAGTTAAACTGTTTTACAAAATGCAGTTCTTTTTACATACACACACACACACACACACACACAGTTCATCCCACTAGAGAATCTCTCACTCTGTTCTCTCTCTGCCAGCTCTCACCTCCTCTCCCCTCGCCCTCCAGTCTCTCACCATAATCCAGCCTGTCGTGAGTAGCCACTGACTCTCTTGCCAATGAACAATTCTGTCTTTGACACTCACCTCACAATAGATAGGCTACGGGAAAGAATAAAATGGCTTCTGCCAACTTCCCAGCTAAGTTCAAACCTCCCAGTGTCAGACTTTAAAGCCGGAATCCAACTAATTTGAATTTCCTGTGCTTAATTCAAACGCCCTGGATTCTCGACTGACAAAGCAAGCATGAAGAGGCTAAGCAAGTGCAAGTAAAAGTTTAATGGGTTTTCTCTACTTCTCCCTCACCCCACAGTTTAGTCTTGTTCAAGGTTTTCTTTGTTTTGGAGGGAAATATGAAAGAATTTATATTTTTCCTCTTTCCTTCATAAATATAAAGATACTGCAACTGCTTGCTTGTTCTTGGGGTAATGACATTACATACTAAGCTTTATAATGTGTTTCAAATGATATATTATTTTATCATTACATTAGTTGTTAGGATTTTCAAAGCCTGACATTTCCGATATTGCTAATGCTACCAGTGTCTACGAGACAGATGTTAAAGATACTTGACTAGTTGGTTACTAAATCATAGCTACATTTATAACAGAAGCAACAGGGAGTGGTTTAGGGGCAATTTTTAGAGTTTAGGTTGTTGGTTTCTGATTCATTACTCAGAAGTTTACATTATATAAATGTGGTTTGCAAATGAGTTGGTTGCCAAGTGTTTGCTACAGTTTAGATATTTATTACTCCTAACTAGTAAAATCTCATCACAAAGATATGTTTTTTCATCAATATCATTATAATGTCATCACAAATAAAAAGCAAATAGATCTGCCTTGAAATGAAAAAAGTTCTAATAATTAGAGATCTTGTCTGAGAATCATTTTTTATGTATCTATGTAATTGAGCGACAGCTTTCTGTACATCACTGGGTACATTGCAAAAAGGATTGCTAAATGTAAACAGGAGGAGAAGGAACCACAGTGTCACAATTTAAAAACCCTTGTAAGTTGAAATTTCAGGCAGTTGTGTGACAGGTGTAGTTTCCAAGATTTCTTGGCTATAAATTGGTTTTCTTTTCATCACAAAAGCTGAGAAGTGAATTATTGAAATATACTGTACAATGGTGTTCTGATTGCATCATGTTGAACTCTGGATAGCTCGGCATTAAACACGGCCTTTCTCTTATGACTAATTCAGCTGTACTCTAAGAAAGACAACTGTATCCAATCGCCTTTCTGACATGAGTGCCCCCCCTGCTGTGATCCTCAAACACACTTTCACAAAGAAGAATTTGAGATTCTTTTTGCTCTCCTTCAGGATTTCCTCTCTCTTTTTGTCTTTCTGAGTTTTGTCTTTAATCTATTTCATTGCCTTTTCATCTTTTCAGTATGCTCTCGTCTGTCTTGTTCCCTCCCTTCTGCAAAGTGTTTTCCTGCAACATTCCTGGCATTCTGCAAGGAAGACAGTGCCACTGGGAGAAAAGTGGAGTTACTGCTGAAGCATCACATGGCTTAAGCACAAGGGCACTGATATGATCAGAGAGAGAGAGAGAGAGAGAGAAGAGGGCAAATTAACAGAACGTGAGAGACAAAAGGATGGAGACTGACATGAGAAAAAAGGGAAGAACAATCATCAACATCACTTACAAACAAACATCTGCAAGAGAAATTGTAAATATTGCAGAAAAATGAGTGAGACACTCAGTACCTGGGCAAAGAAGGAGCTCACAAGGGTTGAGATTGAGTGAGAGTGAGAGAAAAGACCCTGAGGGGGGGATCAACCTCCTCCACCTCCTTATCTCCTATTCGCAGGGTTTAGGAGGAGCTTAACAGAAGACCCTGACTCTATACTAGAACACTTACAACCCCAAACAAGAGTGGGAAAAGCTAGGGAGGAAAGCAAAGAGTTAAAAAGGAACAGAAGAGAAAGAGAGTGAAGTGAGGACATAGAAAAAAAGAGAAAGTTAGGATAGATGCGCAAAAACAGGAAATAATGTTTTTCACGCTGGGGACCTTTGTTACATGTCCTATTTCTTCTCCCCTCAAGTTTTAGTCTGTGTCTGTTCACTGTCCAGTAAGAGCAAAATGTCGAACAATGTTAAAACTGTCACAACAGCATAATAACAGAGATTTGGATGTGGTCAGATGCAGATTACGAATAATTCATGTACATATGTGTATACTGACATTTTTAAATCAAAATGGGTTTGTCAGGAAAACATTTGGGATGAGGAAGCTGCCTAAAAAATACATGGAACTGCACACTGAGACCAGATAGTGATTGTAGAGATAGTTATTCTTTGTTTTGGCTGCATGCATACATAGTATACACAGTGTGGTGGAGTAAAGTAATATATAAAACAATATATATCATTTTTCGACAGAAGAAATTCATGATGAATGAGTTTTCAATTTTTAAGGAAGGCTACATACTGTAGTCAGAAAAAGATGCTGCTGGGAAACTGCATTTAAATTGAGATTGAGTGTATTGTTTTATATGGAAAAACACAACTGCGAGCTGAATTTAATATAAACTTGTTGCTAAGAGTAGGAAAGAAATTCTCCATGACAATACAAAGACCTCTTGCTAAGCCGTTTACTTCTCTTTTTTTTCTTCAGACCATAGATGTTGAGGTCATAATGCTGTTGAGACCAACCATCTACTAATGTACTGCCCAGACTACGCTACTGTGAGCAGTATGTTAGCAGACTAAAAGCCACCTGTGTGTCTACACAGTAGGTGTTCCGGTCATTTACAACATAAAGGCTGTCTGGACACATGGACTGAATAAAATAGGAATATAACTGTTGTGTGATAAGCATGTGAAACGTATCACACAAAAAAAGCACTTGAAACACTGATGTCTACCCTTGCACTGTCCCTCTTGCATCATAGTCAGTTAGACTATAGTGTTATGTTGCACTTATTACTGGTCTGGAGTTTGTTTTTGCTCATATATGCACTGTTCAAATGATAATTAGGACACACAGTCTGCCTGTTTAAAACATTTTGACAAACATCTGTTCTTCTCTGCTTATACTTTATGCATAAGCACATAAATGCCAGCAATGTTTTTTTTTTTTTAAATGACTGATTATTTGTATATGCACTTACGGTTTCTGTTTGCAAACATATTTTTTAGAATCCTAATCCTTGTAATGATTACAATGTTTTATAGCCTGATTTTTGGCAGAAATGATTTATGAGCACAAATGATCAGTGTCAGTTATGTACAGTATCTTTCTACTCGACACACTATGACTGAATGATTGACACAATAATGATAGATATGTAAGACGTGTTTATTGCTGAACAACATCAGATTCTCCTCTTCTCAGTGCCATGGAAAACCAATCAGCTGCAGCATCCAACAGTTTGTGTCAGTTAAGTAAAAAGATGTCAGCAAAGGATGGTCTTATGTATCCTCACTGCTCGAGCATCCCTCCTTGCTCCATAATATCCAGAGCTAATATAAGAGACTAAGGACTTCCTGCAAAATGAAGGCTCTGAACGGCTTCAGGGTCAAGCAAGCATTGAGGAGTGAGACTCGATCACGTAAGAGACTTGGGATTGACCCGGTGTTGTGCCAGAAAAGGCACCCCTGCCAAAAATGCACCCCCTTCAGTGTGGACCCCCTCCTATCTCCCACTAGGAAAGTGTGACCTCCATGAAATGTACACCACTAACCAGCATCGGTCCTCCAACTGTACTGTTAAAATTATTCAATTCTGGGACAAACAGAAACCGAATCTTTAGGAGGGTGCATTTTGTGGCACGCCAGTCTGCCACAAAATGCGTTCTCCTACAGAAATAATTAATTTAAAGCACCAATTGTGATTGTCTGTAGGTTTAAGACGGGTATCCTGGATCTAGATTCACTTAATATAACACTGGCATATTTCTATGTTCATGTTTTGCGTTTGATTGTGTTTTTAAAGCGATTTCATGCGATGGGGGGGGGGTTCAATTTCTTGCATCTTTTCTTATTGCGTCTTGGTTAAAGACAGATATCCTGGATGTGGATGCTAATTTGAAACTGGTGGTTTCACCGGTTTCTCTCTCTATACTCCTAAAGTACACCTTAGTCACTATCTAATTAATAAATGAGAAGAAGAAATAAAAAGACTGTATGAACAAGTGAAACCTAATTGTATTCTATGTATTTTTCATTGCTCTTACTTGCTAAAGTAAAAAAAATGCAAATAAAACTTAACCACACAGAGATGGTGTAATGCTAACTGCAGAAGTGTGTGTGTTCTTGGCAACAGGATCCACAATTAGTTCTGTGGAGATTTTTCTACTCGACCTGCTGTGTCAGCAGGCTGTGGGAAGGAGTCAACCTGACAGATGTGTTGCTTCGTTAGCCCCTCTGGGAATTGAACATTTGTATCAGCTTTCAGTTTAAGGTGTGAGTATGTGAGTATGTAAATTTCTCCAGTCTCAAAAAATTGAGCAAGTCGATAAGAGGTGCGGTAACATAGCACCAAGTAAAATAAAACAGTTCAAATAATCAGGTCTTGGAAAGCACAAAAATACAACCATACAGCAAGTGACTGAATATCCATGAACCATGATGCAGATATGCAATATATTTTGAGGTCAGTGCTTTCCTTAACCTTGCATTCAGCACAGTAAAGCCTTCAATATATATTTTTCCAATATGCCCACACCAAAATATAAAAAATATCAAGGTTGCTATTGGCAGTGCCTTGACAAAATAACCATAATTTTCTCAGTGCTACCATCCTGTGACCAAAGTTTGTAATTGCACGTGAACCTCTGGCAGCACACCACTTTGAGAGATATTTCACCCTAAGTGGCAAATATGGTATGGGAAATAAAATATTCTATTCAATTCACCACCAGGCTACATAAGTAATGTGGCTTTTGTTGATGTCTCATCTTCCCATTTTATTTTGTAGAGCCCTTCTTGCACTTCCTTTAGGATTATTCTCCATCTTTAAAAATAAAAGTCTCTCTTTCCACTCCTCTGTTTTATCTACACCTCCCTGAAATTAATCAGATTGGGTTCACTGGCTAAAATCAATGCTGGATAACAGTTTTAAGTTTGATTAACTCAGTCTGTCTATTTAACACATCCATTTACATTTCACACCCTGTCTTTTTGTTCTTAGATTAAGCTTTAAATTACTGTTAGTCATTACTAATTTACAAATGTGTAAGTCTTGACAGTGTTTTTCCAGAATATGAGAATGTGTTCCCACAGGCACTTACATAATCTTCCATTTCTTCTTTCTTCTTCCAGTCTCCATTTAAAAACCACTGCACATATGATCAATCCTCTTTTTAAAAAAGCAAAAAACAACAATAACACTCAAACTAATTATGTTTTAGAGTTGTGTTTGTTTTCAGGGTAAAATGGGCAATTTCATCCAAGGGCCATTAACATACCAACATCCACCTGTTTACACCAGAATCAATGGCTTACTGTCACTTACACCATCTGGTATCCCCTTTTTAATTAACCCCAATACATACTGGCAGGGATGTAAAATGGTCACTGCAGGTGGGATATGTGACATGAAGTAACACCAAAGGACAGTGAAGAGCAGCCTGTTAGCCTGAGGGATGAACAGCAGAGGGATTTTCACTCCAACATACAGAAAAACAGCAGCTGTGAAATTACTGGAGTTATAATTAACAGTGATTGTGGCTGAGATCTGATGATGTCGGGAGCTGAGTGCAAATCTGCAGCTCGGCTGCGGGATGGAAAGCTGGAAAACGAAGGATTGACAGATGAGGTAATCTTCGGATACGATCTGATTGGTGTGTGATTTGTATAGTCGTCAGCTTCCACAAAACCCGACTGTAATCTGCCAAAGAACAAAGAAGCACATTTTCATTTCAGACATGTCTGATGAGATTTTAAACTCATTATCTAAACAGTGCCTTCTGGCTCCACATGTGCCAATAATTACTGCACTGTCTTAGAAGCAAAGGCATAGACAATGTAATGTTGTTATAGTGTCTCAAAAGCTTGTAGGTTTGTTTCAGCTTTTTGGAGTGGGTGTTTGTTTGCTCGACATTTCTGCCACCTGAGACTGTGGCTTTGCAAGCCATGTCCTGTCAACATACTGAGTACAACTTTTAGTGGCAATTAACCGATTGGATAACGCAATGAAGGAAGCATGTCATTGTCATTCTGTGGTCACCACAGAATTTGATTTAAAAAAAAAGTGTTGATAGCGTAGGAAAGTTGAAGTGACAGAGTAGGACAGCAGAGAATGCCAAAGAGAGTAAGGTTAGATTCGCCTTCCTTATTTAACTTTCTCCAAAGCTTCATTTCTTTCTGTTACCCAGATCAAGTAATATAATTTATTGGTGCTAAAACTAAGCTAGACACCTCCTGAAAAGTGAAAAATTAACTTTTTTAGGAATATAGACATGATCCTACTGTTCTAAAACAGTGAAAGAGTGAGAAATAGTTGTATAGGGATGATGGCGCTATGGGTTTTTCATACTGAACATGTTCAGTGGGCCAGTCTAACGCCTCATGCTTGCTGTCAGAAAAAGTCTCAATGAATCCTACAGAGGAACAAGTTTCAATTTCTAGATCCTATTATATTCCATTACACACTAGTACTTGTAGACTCTGTGGATGAGCCATGGCGTCCTTACCTCTGTGACACTCATGTGAGAAGTGCTACAAAATGAGATTCAGTCTGGACAGAGGAGGATTTTTGAGGACCTGTGAATGAATGCAATCCACTTTGAAGAATTGAACATGAGGGCCTTCTTGATAAAAATGAGTCTGCAGCGCATGTGCTCTGACTGGAGTGGGGAGGTCAAAGGTTGTTAGAGCTGCGAGGAGCCTGGAGGGAGACAAGCTGAGATGACCACGGAGGCGTGGAACTGGCCTGTGACCTGTTTGGTCTTTTGCTCTCGCTCCACACGGATCAAAAGCTCAAACAACAAATTCCAGAGGGTGGCAAGGCAGCATAATTTCAGCAGGGGGCAACATAAAACTGCTCCTGACTGAGGCTTCAAAGCTTACACTGCGTCAAGAGGTCAGAAAAAGAACACATGGCCCATCGCGTTATTAATTTACTTTTATGTATCTGTTGTTTCTCATAGAGTGGAAAATCCTGTCCTCTTCTTTCCTTCCTGCTGTCAGCAGCAGTCAGCCACTGGACCGTGCAGCCAAGCAGGATCTGCTTTCTCTCATTCTTTCATTCTCTCTGTCGTTCTCCTTCAAATAATGTTCTATATGTGGACCTGGGCCTGTTCAGTTTCTCTATTTAGTGCGACATTTGCTGTCCTTTCTGCATCATCTAAGGGTTTCCCCTCATCTTTTTATGCTCATTCTTTCTCGTTTAATCTTTTATCATGACTCACTCTGGTAGAGTCATGAAGCGCTCCTTTTCTGCTGTGATGCCATTTGCCTCGCCTCCTTCATTAACTCCTCTGCCTGGCCGTCTGTCTGTTGGCTTCCGACCCAAGTTTTCTTTCAGCATAAGATGATTTTAAATAACTGTGATCGCAGAGGTTGGCAGGATGCCGCAGATCATATCTGTCACTTAAACACCAATCTAATCCACAACTTTAATTCCCCTTTCTACTTTGAGTGATACTGAGGATTTAATGTTACCTCTGCAATGCTGGAGAGGTGACAAAAGAGAATATACAGTGTATACTCAGCGTCTTCTTCTTCTTCATGCTCATTTTATTAGGACAAAACCAGATGGTGTTTGGACAAGGTTTGTGCAGTTTGTACTGTGGGGCCTTGGCAATACATGGTGCCAAAAGCCACTGAGTTTCTGAAGGGATCCTACCTAGATAAGTAAAAGCACAGAAAATTTAAGGTGTAAATGCAGAACACATCCACCGTCTTCTCCTGACATCTTAAACAAGCCTGACAAAAGCTACTAGTACTAGTACCAAGAGTAACTACCGTACATGCTGTCCTGTGCAAAAATAGATTTAATAGGCAGCCAGTGATTGCTTCTCTTGACCTGTAACGCTCTGTTTGTGGACGTCTGCCAGCCATCCATGACAAATTTACATATTATGTGTTTTCTTCAGTGCAGGCAGAACTGAGAGAATGAGAACATTTATTAATACCAGCTGGAAATACGAAGGCCTGTGGATCAGATGTTGTTATCCAAATACAGATCACATGTTAATAGCAGGTGTAGATGAGGTCTGTTTCTATTGTTCATCACACTGTCACGGTTTAGTGGGACACGTAATTAAAACAGAGCCATTGTTAATGTTATTAGTGACACCTGTGCTCTTCCTAGTGTGTCACATGGCAATTTCTTTTTCAAATGGATGGTGGCCAACACGGGCAGCAAACAAAGTTACAGACAAATAACATAAAACCAAGCAAACAACCATCTGTAACAAATGTACATAATATCATGAACAAAATCACAACAAAGAAATTGAAGGGTAGCACTCAGCTAAGGGTAAAAAGTTCAGATCTTCAGTATAAAAGACTAAAAATGCTAGAAACATAAGCAAGTATACAAAAAAAGCATTCAACATAATGTTTACAGTGGCCTTGAACTCAATGTGTGACACGAGATACATTAGCTTAGTGCACCTCTGCACTATTCCAGGTAGTTGAAGCAGAACATATAAAAAGCTTTTTTTCCCTCCCAAATCAGTTCTAACAGCAAATAACATCTAAGATTGTAATTAGATGATAAGAAATGTGGGTTTGTGTTGGGTTCTGAGCACTGCCAAAATACAGGAGACCTACATTTAATACTGTACCTGAATGCACCCTGTGAGGACAAAGACAGAGAGCGAAACTGAAGGTACTGCTGCTGGGCTGGTGATGTGCTGCACACACTGTGAACTGCACTTGACTCACACCATTTTAAGGGCGTTGCCACAGATGCATGTCACCACGTTGTAAACAGAGTGTGGATGGAGTTTGTCGTGGTTTTCTATTCATAACAGTAACTATCTGAATAACAGTACTTTTTAAAGCTGTTTCCAGGAGAGGTGCAGACCACCAGACGGGTGTGTGATATGTTTGATGATGATGATGATGATGATATTGTTGGGTCTAACAAGGTGCCTAGATCTGCACTGAAACAAGCCTGTCCGTTGTGTGTGCATTCTTCTCTAGACTTTGTGTTGGACCCTATTTGAATGCGAGACACAGGCTTACGCCAGGTGGAGAAGCTGCTTCAATCTGGCAGACAACAGAGTGCAGATGACACACAGGGCAGGTGTGTCATCTCTCTGTGTACCTAGCAGTGAACCCCCTGTTGTGCTTGTGGCTGGTGTTTGTAGAGACTCTGACAGGCTGAAATTGGTGTGTGAGCATGAGACGCCAGCTGTGACTCATCCAATTGTCCTTCTAACATTGGTGTTGCCTGAACTTGTTTGTTTCCACGTGTAGTGTTCACATTGCTGTGCTAAACCTGAAAACCATCACAGCCACACAAACATGTATAAAGTTCAGTAAAGGCAGATTTTTTTTTTCCACCACAACACGGCGAAACTGTGGGATCTTAGAAAATGAACAGATGAGATAATAAAGCACAAAATTTCACTTAAGATGAAAATGTGTGAGGTTATCCCTCTGATCTGCCCTCTTAATGCCTCCCTCAAAGATGATTGTGTAGGAACAATCCCTCCAGCTCATAAAGCGTGAGCAGATCCCTCTGCACTGAGCACCCGCAGGCACTCCACGCTTTATAGCAGTTAAAGTGATATCATTAAAAATTAACCAGCAAAGTACAATATTTCTACTCCATGTCTTTCATACTGAATTTACACTCGAGGGAGAAATGAATTCCCCTCGCCTCCAGGTTCGACCTCCTGAGTACAAATTCCTACTTTCTGTGCTTCTGCACCTCCTCACACATATTAATCTTTAGTGGAACAGACATTATCTACGAAACACATTTTGTTAGCAGTGCAGTGCTAACAAACAATATCGGAGCAATCTATCGTTTGATCTTAAAACCAAATGTCTTCAGTGTACAGCAAAAGTGGTTTTGGAGGGTGCTGTATCTAGCCTTGCCTAGCAGAAATACTGTGTTTTAACAAAAGGGAAATGGTTAACTTTGCTTAGACAGAATTAACAAAACAGAACTGACTCTGAAGACAGGCTGCTCAGAAGGGACCCTCTGTATCAGTCATTTATTTGATGGCTCATAGTGATGGACACAGTATCACATCCATCCTGATTTTTTACTTCTGAATAAACACAGACTGACAGCATTATCATAACAAGACAGCATTTAAAAATTAAAACTAAATTAACTGCAACTTTTCCATATTGTAGTTTGGAAGAGTTGCAGTTGTACTTTTGCAATAATGATAAAATACAACAATACAACACCTATTTTTTAAAAACACTGCAGAAACATACTTTTCAAACAACATTTCACTTTTACTACCAAATGGCAGGATTTTATAATGCAATATGGTCAAATAACCAGCAGAGGGCACACAAGTCTGCGTTCAGAATTGAAATTTTCAGGTTCAAATCATGATAAGCATCTCTCTGTACTTGATAAATGAAAAAAATCTATCAGCAAGTGATTCGATATGATAGAGGAAGGTAAGACACAATTTTTATGGACTTTGGTCCATAAAGTCATGTTTCAAATGCGATTGTTACATTTCCAATGTTGATATTTTAGGACATGTAAATCAAGTAAATAAAGCAGTGCACATAAGACAACCTTCTCAGAATGATCCCGGTACAGAGAGCGCTCTGATGGAAAGGGTATACTTACCTACACATAAATGTATTGTGTTGCAGTAATTCATTACTTCCATCCTTGTTAGAATCATACTGCAAGCTGAGGCAAATCATGAAATGTATTGTCATCGCATATTCAGTGAAACACAAGCATACATACACAGTTACTCTCTGTCATTCTGACTCTAAAGCATTGCAGGCTGGTGGTTATTCTGTGCGATAACAACACCTACCTGCACACACTCATTCTGTTTCTACTTACTGTGCCGTATCTCTGTCTGTACACACTCTGCCCTGTGGACATCTGCCCCTTTTCATGTTCACACATCTATTTATCTCGCTATCTCTCCCTCCTATGGTCACACACGTGCTGTAGTGTGTGATGTTTGTTCTTTGTAATGTACAACCTGTAGTGTGAACTGAACTCTGCCTCTGAGCTGATTATAAAGCAAAAGCTGCTGCGTATGTGTGTGGTGGTGCCGAAGATCAGCGGGACAAATATATTTCCTCCCCCTCCTCCCCTGTGTAGAGGGGACACTTAGCACGCACCAGCATCGTCTTCCTGCCGCGCGTGTGTGCTTGTGTGTCAGGAGCGGTGCAGATGTCCGCTGTGTATTTGAATCAGTCATAGCACACTGCCTCCCAACACAGCTGAAAATCCCCTCTCATGGCCCACTGACGAAAACAGCCCATTTGGACTGAAAGATCACAGCACCAGAGGCTGCAGAATAGCTGCTGTCTCTGCCTTTCATTTTCAGGTCCCCCTGATAAAATAATGATGAGTCAATGGCACACTCAGAAAACTATGAAAGGAATGATCCTGGGGAAAAGATAGTTGTGTGGATTAAGTACAGTTCACCAAAGTCTTTGTATCTAAAAGCACTTATTTTATTTGCAAAACTACATGTTGTTAATGAATGAACTGATTAAAGTAGCTACATCTGATGAGTTGAGTGGTGAGTTGCTGCATA
>JAUBNQ010000002.1:3766134-3778560 GCA_032353495.1 Ctenopoma kingsleyae | reverse complement strand
ATGAGTTTGTCACTTAAAACAAGCCATTACAGTATAGTCATTGAGAAATGTTTATACCTAAATAGACAGGATTCAGTTTCATAGCAGCAGTCTATCACTAATTTCTGCTCATAACTCAGTGTCAGGAATGTAAATGTACCTTGGATTGTTTTTTACTGGCATTTTACAATAAGTAAAATAGCCTAGATTCTTATTGGAAGTAGATTTAGACTGAAATTACAGACATGCTGTGGTAATGATTACTTTAACCAACCTCCCTTTGGAAAACAAATCCTTTCCCATTTGTGAGTTTTGGGGCAGACACACACCAATCCGTCATCAAAATAGTGGAAACCCGACAGTTGCATCACCTTACCTCTCCATCTGGGCCAAAAGTGCCTCTTGAACACACTGCAAAGACTACAGCCGACAGCAACTACGTTCTGCACCTTTGTGAGAAGAAATGACTCTCCATACCAGCAGGTGGCGGTAGTTAGTTTTTATCATTCGGTAACGGACACAAAGCTGTGTTAGCACATTAATGCTTAATGGCCAACAGAAGCTCACAGATGGCCTGATGACTTGGTGTGTCACTGCACTCAGAGATACTGGCAAAAGTAATTAATAACTTTAGGCAGAGTCAGACTCAATATGTGCCCCTGCTTCCTGTCTTAATGCTAAGCTAAACTCAGCTGCTGGCTCAAACTTAGTGCTTAAAAATGAAGTAACAGTGGAGAAGAGATAAATAATAATATTAATGATCATAATAAGGACATACTTTGGACCACTGCACATACAGTAGATGATGGCACTGCACACTCTCAGTGTCTTGTCCAACAACACACTGGCATGTACAGAGAAACCGGGAGGCAAACCACTGATCCTGGGGTTCATAGATGACTACTGTTCTGCCAACTGATCCACTGTCACTTTTTTAAGTTGATATGGTGTTTATGTGCCGTACTGTTCAAATGAAAAGCAGATTTTATAACATGAAATTGATCAGAAATAGAGTGTAGACATTGATAAAGTTGGAAAGGAATGGAACATCTACATAGAAGTACAAAAGACCATCATCAGCAAACATTAGCGCTGTGTTTCAATAGCATGTTGTCTATCTGTTTAAAATGTTAATTCACCATTCGTCACTATTTTGCATTTATTTTAGCACAGCTAAAAACGTGTGCAGTATGTTTTCATGGAGAATAAGGATATTTCTGAGTGACTTCCAGCCTTTTGATTGGAAGTTTAAATGTTAGCAAACAGTTAACACTACCATTCATTTGGCGTGTTAGTGGCAGGTGAATGTGAGTCTAGTTTACACTCTCCATTTACCTCTGTTTGGGTCTATGGGGAAAGAAAAAACAAGTGGCTGTTAAACTGCCTTTTTTGTTTGTCCAGTGTGGGGTGTAAATGAGGTCTTCATCAGCATGGTTCTCACAAAGGACCAATGTCGTTCATCACACACACAGAAACACATACAAACACTCACACAGACAGTCCAACGTCCCCCATCATACACACTGCCTAGCCAAGGCCAATTAAGCTGGCAGAGTTTTTTGGCCTTAACTAAACTTTCACACAAGTGCACGTTTTCACTCGGACACAGACACACTTTCTGTCTTTCCCTCTGCGTCTCTCTCTACCTCTCACTCTCTATGACAGCGACAGATGGACATGTGTGTGGTTGATAAAGAAAGTCAGTCTCAGTCACTCCCCTGAAAGACCTCAATGAAGATGGATAGCACCACTTAACTAAACACATGCACACACACACACACTTAGATTAATAGCCAGGCTCTTGAGAACTCTTCTGAGAGCGTGTGTTTGCCAGACCTCTACAGAACACACCAAGCTTAAATTACCATTGACTGGAGCATTATTGGGTGTCGTCATTATTAAATATCTCACTGTTGACCCCTAAGCTGTGTGCGTTTGTGTATGTACAGTATACGTACTCCTGAACTATGCCATATTTGGGGACATAATGTACCAGTATGAAACAGTATGACAATCGCTCAATTTCCCCAAGCGGATCAATGACGTATGAAGTAAGTCATTCTTCTTATTATGAAACGTGAATTGCTAAGTGTGGGTTTCTGTGTGGAACAGATGTGTCACCAGTGGGTGATGATCGTGGCAGTAGCTCAGTTGGTACAGCAGTCATCCTGATGGTGGGCGAAGCAAAGTGAAACGGAAAAATAAGATTTAAGAAAAATGATGTTTTTTCAGTTCAGCATGTCTCAAAACACTTGAATACTCGTGAGCTTTGGTAATGTTTGCTGTCAAGAAGTACCCGATTGAATCACAGCTGTAACAAATTCAACAGTTCGTCATGGCAAAGAATGATATAATTTCTACTATAGCTGCAGAAATAGCCAATTATTGCTTACTCTCTGAGTTATGGGTTCTTGTTCATGTTTCACCTTAAAGCTTTTGTACGAGATTGTCATTGTTTGGCCTCATTTCTGTTATTTCTACCCAGTCTGTCTTGCTAATTCGCCATCCAGCCACACTTTCCTTCCCTTTTCCTCTCTCTCATCTCCCAGTGATTAAATCTACTTACCAGACTGTTGGCTCTTCACTCATCATTGTCTTCAATATTTTTTCTTAGTCTTTGAATAAAAAACAAATCTTCATTATTTCAACATGCTTGCCCTGCATTTGTCCGATCACTCAGCGCTGACTCCAACAGCCACCTTCCCTGGTCCTCATGGATTAGTTACTTCTGAGAAAAAGCTTCTTCTGATATACCTGTTATAACTTTATTTAAACAATTACAATCAAGCACATATGTTATTGTTTGTTACTCCTTAGGGTCTAAATTTTTCTCTGGTAATTACAATTATAATGCTTCAGATGGGTCTTCACTAAGTGAAGTTCAGTGATGTGAAAAGAAAGTCTGGAGCTGAATGAATCACAGTCATCATTGTCTCCTCAGAATATCACTGTTATGATGTGATCTCTCTAACTCTGGAAATTGTGCGGTATAGTTTATTACAGTGAGCAGCTTGAAGTGCACAAAAGAGCAGATGTTCCTGTACTTATTTTGGTACAGCCTGGTGCTGGTAGTGTAGGATTTAATTGCTGTAGCCAAATTGGTTGATGTTCTGCAGATGGAGGGGACATACCTGAACTGGTGCCTTTCCACTGTAAAAGGGATTCAGTCAACCAAAAAAGCAGAGTCTCAAACTTCTGAAAAGTTCAGAGTTTGTTAAACCTTTAATGCTGTGTTCAAAACCTTAATACCATTTAAAATAGTTGTTGATGTTCACCTGAATGTTTCTACTCTGTAAACAATTCAAATCAAACAGAAATACGGTAAGTAGAACAACGGGTACATCAATTATACTGATTATTCCAGTCAGGGAGACAGACTGTCTCCTTAGGCCTGAGACCTGGTCTGAAGAGGTGTGACGTAGTCTTTGGTTGCAGTGTGTCACTGTAATGCCCCAGGAGCTGCACCATTTGCTGCCATGGGTATGACAAAGACGTCCTTTAAAATAGCACCAAAATGGTGGTTGCATGTTGGACCTGTCATCACTGGTTACACTTGTGGAAAAAGCATGCTTTGGTTCAGTTAAGCTACAGTGACAACTGGGTGGAGGTTAGGCACAAAAAATTAGGGTTAGGTTAACTAAAAATGTAAATTTAATACAGTAAAAAGATAAAAGTATTTCCTTAAAATAATACACATCAACAAGACAAACTATCTCACACGAGGACTCAAACTTCTGTGGGAATGTCCTGAGTGTTGACGGCCCATCCAACTGAAAAATGTCATCACCCCCAGGACCAAGAAACACCAAGCAGATGGTCAGCTGTTGGCCAGTCAGTGAGCGTCCGTTGGCCTAGTTTTTATCAGTTTGTCCATACTGTTGTTGTTGGTTGGGCTTGGTCGGGTGCTTTTCAGCTAATACAGCATGTTGATCTGTCGGTGACAAAAAAAACACTTTGACTGGCTGTTCAGCTTAGCCAATCACTGCACGAGAACAGATATGGACCCCTGTACTATTTATAACTTTTTATCAGCCATTTTGCCAACTCAAAGTAGTTATAAACCATTTGTGGGGAGTGAGAGTGGTTGAGTGGCAATTTCTGACTACCGCCACCTTCTTGTCTTCAGTTATTTCCTAGCGCCACTGTGCACACTCTAGTTGAAAAACTGAAAAACAAAAGTTTAAAATAGGGAGTTGACATACAGGAAAGTCAAAATTTCCTTATTTATAGTTAAATATATTTTGTTTATATTCAGTCTGATTCTTTAAGGCACAGCTGGATTTCATGTCTCTAAACTACTCACTTCCTGTGTTACTTTTCTTAAAGTGGCAAATTATATATATTTTCAAACTAAAACAAATGACTTTTTCCATTTCCTGTAAAGCTCGAAAAACCTTTTAACACAGTAGAGACATGGCCGATGAGAGCGAGCGAATAATCTAAATCAAACGCTCTAACTTAGGGAAACAGCGTTGCCACTGTGAGGCATCTGTCCCAGTCACCCCTGATCCTCCACTGAAATGACAGAATGAAGCCACAACGTGCATTTCATTAGTCTCATCTGCAGTGTGCGTGTGTGTGCGGGTGTGAGTGAGAGAGAGAGAGAGTCAAAAGAGTGTCGAAGGTTAAGAAGTCAGGGACAACTGAGTACGGTGCACTAAACTGTCACTTCTTGTGTGAAATGAATGAGGAGGAAGATGGAATGTTCACTCTGAGCAGATCTGTGTGTGTGTGCGTGCGTGCGTGTCACCCAGCCCGCAGCTTTAAAAAGTTTCAACTGAAAAACAGGAAAGAAAAGGAGAAACTAAAGGGCTGGGGGATAAAATGACTCAAGAGAAATAAAGAGAGTCTTATGTCTTAGCAGAAAGAGACAGAGGGAGCGAGACAGACAGGGGCCATAGAATTTGAAGCAGGAGCCATAATATCAGCTGGATCTATCTAATTTGTTGTTAAGATAAAGACGGATGCCACCTTGTTTTCCGTGGCATTCCCATGATGCAACAAAAAGCCAGTGGCTAAATCAAATTAACATCTCCTCTGGCTTGGTGTCCCCATGAGCACAAATCAAGGTGCTGAACTGTAAACAGGAGCCGAGCAACAGAGCAAATCAATGCTGCCAGGCCCTCAAGAGTGAGTGTGTGTATGTGTGTGTGTGCTTAAAAGAACTCTCTCCATTTGTTTGTTTCCAAGGAGCTAGAATTAAAAAAAAAACGGGTTTATGTGAGGTCATGATAAAAGGACTACTGCAGTTCTTAATAATTATTCTGCCCACACACAAACAGTCTTATATTTGTGTTTAGAACACGAGAGGCAGCAAAGAGAAGAAACATGCCAAATTTGACCGAGAGCAACAGCAAGGTAAAAATTCAACATCAAACTGCTGTACGAAAAAGTTCTACAGTAGGATATAATGACAAAGTAGAAAAATGGTTATTAGAAAGATATTTAGCTCCGGCTGTCAGGTAGCAGCTACTGATGGCAGTGGGAGTCGTCTCTGCTGAGGATCCACTTTTTGAAGTTGCTCCCATCGAGTCTGTGTCTGTTCTTCCTCTAATTGTTTGCAGCAGACTGCGAAAACTGAAAGATAAGAAAAGAGATGGTTTGTGTTTGAAATGAAGAGCGAGAAAGAAGAAGTAACAAGATTTCCATTCGACAGATCTTTTATGCAAATACACCAAATAAAGTCCAACATATTGGTAAAGGCAGTTTTTCCTCACACAGATCAGAATCATGAGGCAAAACAGATGCTGCAGTTTTATTGATAACTTGTGAAGTGATTCACTCAATAGAGAGCTGAAGAAAAACCGTGTTGAGGACTTAAAAAAAAACTCAAAATCCCTTTGATATTTCTAGGATTGCTAAAAACTAAAAGTCAAGGGTGGGAATGCAGCCTTTTTCAACTTCATGTCATGCATGTGACATCCTTGGTGTTTTAACTACAGTAGGTTTTTGAACAACAGTATTGGTGTTCATTCAATGCTTAGTTTTGTAGAAGCCTTTAAAGAACACCATTTCCCATGAGCCCTCTGTGTTCATGGGCTAAAAGTCACTACTCGAATCCATGATATTACAGTGACTTCAGACATGTCTGTAATAAGCTTGAGAAATGCGCATTAGTTTTTTTTGCGTAACATGTGTGTGTATTGCACAATACAGTGGCAAGAAAAAGTACGTTAACCCTTCAGAATGATGTGTTTGTCTGTGGTAATAAACAGTTACCGCAGACAAAATGTGATTTCATCTTCAATTTCGGACTGTGTCTCGTCACAGGACTGTTTCGGTTCAGTCATATTCTTGAGATGTCTGGTGTAAACGTCTCTTGAGGTCAGTCCACAGTCTCTCTGTTGGGTTGAAGTGTGGGCACTGACTGGGTCCAAAAAGTGGATTTTCTTTATTTGATGCCCTCGTAGTAGATTTTCTGTGACGTTTAAGATCTTTGTCCACCGCATCAATCAACTTCCAAACTTCAGCTAGCAGACCCACCTTTACATTATCCTGTATCTTGATAAATTCACCCCACCCACCTCACTCCGACAATGGCAAATTGTCCTGATCTAAAAAACACCAGTAGTGTTTATTTTGTAAGGTAATGGGGAAATCCACCTCCATGACCATTTAACCATTTTATTCAGTTCATGTGTGGGAAACACATTTATATAATTTCTGTTTTTTTGCATTTGAGTTTTCTGAAAATTCCCTTGACAGCTGGACGGAAACATTACGAAGAGAGAACAGTCAGTGTGTTTCATTTTCAACCCTGCCTTGTTCAGTTAGCACTAGGATGCTTTAGTCTTCATTCCATCTCTGCTCTGTCACAGCCTGTCCTCACAGCTTCTGTCAGTGCCGGGTTCATCATTGGGACTGAGCTCAAATGAGAATCGTATAAAAAAATAAAGTTTCTGCTGGCACGGACTGAAGACAGGGGCAAAACGGGGACACCAAACAAGAGTCATCAGTCATCAGAAAATAAGGAGTTATCTAGAAGTTTCTTGGCAATGAACAAAAGAAAGTTTTTCCCTCACTGATGCTGTAGATTCTTTGAAATTTGAACTGGTTCTTAATATTTGGAAGGTTCAAGAGGGAATTAAGGCAAGTGAGAGGAAGCGATAACTGCAGAAACAATGGCTTACTGTACTTTCCCAGTCCATATTCAATTCACTTCAGTTCAGTTTATTTATACATCATCTCAAGGCACATTACAATGTAAGGTTTAAGACCTTACAGAATATAACAACACAATTATAAATTATATAGGAAATCCAACAGTCTCATTCGAGCAAGCAATAGGAAAAACTCTTTACAGAAGAAACCTATTATATAAATACTACCTACATACAGCTTTCAAGCACAGAGGCAATTAGTTTCCATAAGATGAGGAAATCAGAATAATAAAACTGGGGGGAAAAAACACTTACAGTGTAACTCACAACGCCACATGCTACCAGCCTCAGTAGGTCATTATCATGTCATATGCTGCATAACTGGTTTTGGCACAAACAAATCCACATGCATGGTTACATTTACAAAACGTGTAGGTTAGGGTTAGGAAATGATCAAGATGTGGATTAAAATCCCCCCCCAAAAAATACAACACTCTTTTGAACCAAAGTCCATACAAAAACTGTTCATTACCTTTGCAAGACATTTTCATACATGACATACATGACATACATACTGTAGCTCATGTCTGAACCAAACCTCAAGGCTGACAAAGTTGAGGGATAAAATGGGCCATTGGGCCTTCTATAAATTTCTGTTATTAATATACATATTAAATAATATCCATATCCATATAAATAATTCTGTTATTAATTCTCCTTCCTGCAGATTACATTTAGATTCACTGGTAGATGCTGAATACTGGGAGATAATGTACAGTATTTGTATCTTTAACCATGCAATAGTTATTGTTATAGTTATATAAATTATATATATATAAGTCTTAGCTATGATTAATATTTCATTTAAGCTTCTTTTTAGTGGAACCAAAACATTTGATCTTTTTCTCACTATTTTTTGCCCTGAGTGGGTATATTGATTAGCATTATATCCCAATAGCTACGTGGAAGGAGATTCTGGTGGAAGTTTATCTTATTTCCTCGTAGATATGTTACGCCTTATCTTCATCTTCATCTGAAAAGTGTAGGGTAAGGGGAAATGCAAACCAGTTCTTAAAAGTTGAAGCAACTGTGAACCAGCACTAGCACCTGTTTGATGCTGGTTGAAAAAGGGTATAACAGAGATGGAAAGGAACTGCTGATAAAAAAGAAAAAAAAAATCAGCTTCAAACATGATCAGGAATCAAACCACTGACCCTGGGGTTCATAGATGACTGCTCTAGTTTATCCTCAAAAATCTTTCACCAGTTTCATGACACATTTTATTTTAAACTTATGGTCAGTATTTAAAATCTTTGCACAATTTAGCTAAGAGATTACTGTCACTAACACAGATGGGAGAGTTGACAGCCATTTGTGCTGGGCTGAAGGACAGTAGTGTATCTTGACACTGTGATGCACATCAACACACACTGTTATTTATCAGGACATCTTATAAAATAGTCCATATGAAATAGTGGGTTCAGGTGTTTTCATGTGTGCCACGTAGGGTCTTATCTGTGTTGCCCTTTAGAACCTGAAAAGCAAAACCCAAGACAGAAATAAGTCATCAAAGCATAAAAGACACATCTGAAGGGAACCCAGCCGAACATATCTGTATTTTTTTTTTTTTTATCAATTCAGAACATCTCTAATCTGGATTATGGCAGAATAGGCAGGGAGAGGACACTGTTAAAGGCTTTCCACACAGTAGAAAGTATTACTACCATGACACAATTCACAAAACACTCTCAAATCCATTTCAGTGTCAAACTGCTGTCTGATTCTACTCAATTCATCTAACCACAACAATGCTCATCATTTTGAATAGGTGCAGCCCAAATGACAGCAGCTGATCTACATAGATAAACAAACTCAAGGAGCCTAAAGGAATGCATCTGGCTCAAGATTTTTAATTTGAAATCAAGTCTTTACTTGGTTGGTTGTCTTGGGGTTGATAGAGATTCATCTTTCTTTTTATCTGGCTATCGTATTGCAGAAAGCAGACTCTTTTCTTCCATCCTTTGGCATTCTGACACACACACACACACACACACACACACACACACACAGTATATAGAAGGGACTGTACACCAAAACAGTTTGGATCTGTTTTCAGTAGGTATTCTTATCAAATGAATGTATCATCATAGTTGTGTGAACTATGGCACTCACAAAAGCATTTGATATCAAGGGAGACTTTTCACTTTCCCTTTATTCCACTGTATTCCCCCCCTCTGTGTGCCTCACACACACACACGCACACACACACACACACACGCAACCTTACAGTTCACAAACATTCCCTGAAGACACTTCGGTTCTTTCTCAAAGATGTTTCAAAGGGCTTCGCTTTGAATTTCTGATGTCTGGGGAAATGCTCAGGAAGTTTTGAAATCAGAGCCAAAGAAACTTCAAAACCACTGACACACATGCGCACACACGCACACACTGTGACATAGCCCACACATACGTCCCACACAATTATTCTTTCTCCGATAAGATGTAATCATGGTTCGCTAACAGAGGTTCTATTTTTTTCTCTTGATTCAAACAAACACAATAAGCTAGTTTTAAAGTTCTCTGATCAACACAGCTTTACTGTCAGTCAAATCCGATTGTTATAATAATATCATAGCAGCAGTAACAAGAATACTGTACATACTATGATGAGATTACAATAAAGCAGTATTCCACAACACATGAAAATGATTGTCAAAATAGTATAAAACCTTCTATGACTCTAGGGGAGTTAAATCAAACCTGAGTCATTTAACCACATATCACCACTAGTATAAACCAAAGCACCATTATCATTCATCGCACTGCTTTAAAATATTAAATTAATGTGAAAATATACAGTCTGTGTTTTCAGTCATTTACTATGTATAAGTAAATTTCACCTGTCTCTCCTTCATCTGGGAACATGCAGTCAAGCAGCTCATTCTGCACTGTCTTAGATGTCACCACCAGCCCAGTGTTCACTTTTATCATGACCACGCAACACAAGCTCAAAAGCACCACAGAATATAATGCAGTCTGTTATCTTAGACAGAATGTGTGGGTTTTTGTCCCCCTCCTCATTATATCATCTCATTATACTGTGTAGAGATATTCACATTTCTAATCATTGTAAGACACATAGCAGTTAGCATTTTTCATGTGGCTGCTAGTCTGTTCCAGACTCCAGACAATCCAGACTCGTTCTTTTCCTGACAGCTGACAGAGGAGGCAGGAGAAACAAACCAAAGCTACAGTCTCTGGACAGACAGTTAGCCAGGACTTCTTCTCAGACCAGTTTCTGAAGAAAGACAGAGTGTAATTTCTCCCTCTGTGTTGTGTTAGTTATTTGATTTTGATGTCCGGCTGGTGAGGTCCACAATCTTTAATCTTTTCCTGTGGGGTTCTTCTGTGGAATGGTTCAGTTTTTAGTGTCTGAATTAGCAATATCCATGACAAAAAACTGCTCCTCCGACTGACTGAAAACAAAACACATGCACCTGGTCTGACTCTGTAACGTTGGTCTTGTGGGCAAGTTTTGGGCACAAAATTTTGTGCCCCAAGGTTCTCCTATACTTTGTATTGGAGGGGGTTCCAGTGCGCATGCACCAGTTATAGCGTGAGTCTACGGTAAAGATTTTTGCGCCCCAAAGGAACAGGAACATCACAAGACCATCCTGTCGCGGTAAATGAGTGAGAGAACATTTTAAAACTACACTTGAATGCAGATTATACAAAATACTCATAGTCTGTATAATATATAGATAATTTATTTAAATTGTAATGTTTTTCTAAAATGATTTTATGTGATTCATATCTTCTTCTTCTTCATGTGAGACAGCTGCCTATTGACGGGCCGCCACTGATTAAATGAAAACTGCTCTTTGGCCTCGCGTGTGATCGGTCAGTCTGTGTCCATGCATGTTAGCTAGTGAATTCACGGTCTAAGTTATTGAGATGCCCTGTGTGTGATGTAATATGGAAACATTAGTATGGTCAATCAGGGAAGATGCTGTGAACTCAACCATATTACTCAACAGTAACATTAGTTATTACACACTACTGACAGCTTCATCAAATGTTAGTCTGATGCATAACTAACCAACTTAAGGCTAACTGAGTAAAGACTAGACAGTAGCAAAGTTGTTACCAACCAAAGAGAAAAATACTATCATGACTTTATATTGCAATATATTGCAATCTGCAGCTTTTCTAACGTATTAACTTTGGAAACACCTGTGTGTTTGACTAATGCCTGTAAGAATCATCACCCTGTCTACTTGGAGAACCAAACATTTTTTGAGGTGGTTCCTGGTGTAAAAAGTTTGAGAACCACTGTATTAGTTGATTCTACAAAATTCCTGTATGGAGGTTTAGAGTCCAGGAACTCCAGTTCTGTTATTTGCTACTTTTTCTTTTTTGACAGTTTTTTTTCATGTATGTGATAAAGACTCTTTGAACCAACAGGTCCTCTTTAACATCAAAATGGATCATTTGTCCCTACCCTCTCATAACATGAAAGTTACTATGTTTTTAAGAGGACCCCGATGTATGTAGGTGTTTGTTGAAATTGCACCCCTTTTAAAGAATTTTACTGGAATCTGTACATATTTAACTTAATTTGATTCTTACTAGATTACAAAATAATACTTTGACATAAAGGCATGAGAAAATCCATCCATTCATTATCTAAACCACTTATCCATAAGAGGGTCATGGGGGCACTGGAGCTGATTTGGTGGGGTACACACTGGTCAGGTCACCGGTCTATTGCAGGGCTGACACCGGGAAACAAACATGACAAAATTCCAACAAAAAAATTTGAAATGTTATAAGCAGAAAATGTAAGTCCTGACCAGTTATGAAATTAGAATGTGAAGTGAACTGAAAACAAACTTTTAAAACCTGCAAATTGTTGTGGAGGGCTGTTCACTTTTATACACTTTGCGCTGTGCTTTGACACAAGGCTTTGCAACACTTGAACATATCGTTTATTTCATAGAAGTTGACACACACACTCCCAACACTTGGAACGACAGACTATAAACTGCACTAAACTTGCTGTGTGTCTGTTAGAGAGAGAAAGGGAGGCTTGTGTATTTGCAAAACTCCCATAAGGCTCTCTTGGCTTTATTAGGGCCAAGTGATTATGCCATAAAACTCACATAATTAAACCCCAAAACACACACGCACAGGGACCAGGGGATTGTGCGTGTATGTGAGTGAAAAAAAAAGAGTTAGAAACAGAAGTGTGGTGTGTGTTTGTTTGTGTGTGTCCCCTGAGTGGTAGTTATGGCTGCCTTCCAGTGGTAGGCATTCTCAATTTGGCTCCTGAGGGGCTTAAGCGCAC
>JAUBNQ010000002.1:3731479-3758212 GCA_032353495.1 Ctenopoma kingsleyae | reverse complement strand
CTCTCTCCCTCTCTTGCTCTCCCTCTGTATCTTTCTGCAGGTATCCTCGGCCCTGGAGCTGTGGTTGCTGGTCCTGCTGACCTGCCTAGTGCCTCATCTGCTGCTCGTTGTTGCTGTCTTGATATCTGTCACATGTTGTTCTTTTCTCTCTCCTCTGTCCACTCACCCCAACCGGTCTAGGCAGATGGACACCCACCCTGAGCCTGGTTCTGCTGGAGGTTTCTTCCTCTAGAGTCCAGAGGGAGTTTTTCCTCTCCACTGTTGCCTAGTGCTAGCTCAAGTGGGATTGTTGATAGTGGTGTGTATACCACAAGCTTTGGTATCAATCCGATACCAAGTAAATACAGGGCCAGTATTGCCGATACCGATCCGATACTTTTACTTTATAAGGGCAGCCTGCCGGAAAATGCACCCCCGTAGCATAAAAGTAAAGTAAAAATGTTTAAATCTCTTTAAAAATGTTAGAATTGCTGTAAAAAGACAACTAAATGCACAAAATATGAACAAACAAAAACACCAGTGTTACATTAACATCCAGATCCAGGATACTTCTCTTGAACCAAGACGTAATAAGACAACAAATAAAACCCCCCTCACATTAAGTTGCTTTAAAAACAAACAAAACACACAAAACATAGAAAACGGCAGTGTTACATTAAGTGAATCTAGATCCAGGATATTTCTCTTGAACCTAGAGACAATCACAATGGCTGCTGCAAATCAATTATTTCTGTAGGAGAGTGCATTTAATGACAGAAAATGGACCCCCATAAAAATACAGTTTCTGTTTGTCCCAGAATTGAATAGTTTTGACAGTGAAGTTGTAGGACCGATGCTGGTTAGTGGTGTAAGTTTCATGGAGGTGACACTTTCCTAGTGGGAGATGAGACGGGGTGCATTTTCTGGCAGCGGTTCTCTGTCTCTGTAAAACGGGGTCTCTCTGAGGGATTTCCCTCCTCCTCTCTCAGTTTATTTTGTAGCTCGTTGTTCTCTTGTTCATGCTTTTTCCAAGCCTGTCTCCTACAGGTTACGTTTGCATACAACTAAACCGAAATTCCGATCACGTTTTTGATCAGGACGTAGTTTTTATGCTATACTGAAAGAGTAGCTCATCATTCATAAATACAAAGCGATGTTGATGCGCTCTTTACTGTGCAGGACGGAGATGCAGGAGACCCGAGTCCCACACCTAAGTCCCCCGTTTGTCACCATAAAATACGGTAGATGACACGACGCTCCTCTTTCTCTCTGTCATCATTCACCAAAGCCTGCATGTGACTGCTCAGCGCCGCTGAGTCACGCTGATGAGAGAGGAGCTGTGTTTGTACCGGAAAGTTTAATTTCTGATGGAACAGTCGCATTGAAAGTAGAAGAGAGAAAGTATCGATACCATCGTGCTAGTATCGATTCGATAATGATATCAACTTGGTATCGATACTATCGATACTTTGGATCGATCCGCCTACCACTAATTGTTGGGTTTACTACAAATTTTTTGTGTAAGGTCCTAAACCTTACACTGTGAAGTGCCTTGAGATGACTTGTGTTGTGATTTGGCGCTATACAAATAAAATTGAATTGAATTGAATGAAATGTTAGCATCCAGTATGTTGTTGTCAGCAAATGCTTCAACCATGTCTACAACACAGTGTACTTGGCAGATCACAATGATTTGCTTCTCAGCTATATTCTCTGGATTTTCAAAGAATTCTTGCCACGGTGGAAGCCTGGTCACAGTCTACCATGGGGACAACATGGTCTTCACTTACAGCAAGGACTGCTGCCACTGTTGGAGTTTCACCCACTGTGTTTATACCACATGATAGTTGTGCATGACTGGTTATTGGCTCGGTTGTTGCAACAATTTGTGCTTGATCAACACTAATGTGAAGGGGTGAGTAAATCAAGGTGTCAGCAATGTCATCAATGTGTAACTTTGGGTCTGATCCAATTAAAATCACTTCATCATCACCATCAGTCAACAGCTGTATTGACTGAGGCTTGAATTGATACATCAGAGGGCGGAGTAGCTTCTGAAGTTGAACTACTAAATGGATTTCTGCAAGTGAAAGGCTCAGTGGAGGACAATGGTCTTGTCATAGAAGTGGAGGTGGCTGCTGATGAGCTGGATGAGGATAGATGTACTGCTGACTCAGTAGTGCTGATGTGTTCAGTGAAAGGGGTTCATCTATGACGTCACTAAGATCAGTATCACTAACATCCTTTGCCCTTGTCCATAAATATAGCTATAATATTATAATATGCATATTATCTATATATATAATAGATGAGACAAAACATGTCAACTCAAACAACTCAAAATCATCTATTTTGCCTTTTTTTGGATCTCCCATTCGGGGAAATTTCGAGAAGCCTTGAGACCATATCATCTTTCCTGACAATTTACTCTCTTGTTCCACTTCCTGTAGGCCTTCTGACTTGTTTGTATATACAGTCTTGGTAGTTCAGTCAGCCAAGTAAAATTTCAGCATTCTTATTTCCAAATCCAAGCCATGATTGGCTGATGCTAGTTTTTTGTTGCAGTGGATGGTTTCATTTTTTGTCTTAATCGGTTTATCAACTTTTCTTTCCGTTATTCTCTGTCTTCCGTTTCATTCGAGGTTACATTTCTCCAGTTTTTTGCAAAAATTCTGTCGCCATATTGAGGAATATAAACTGAGAGTTCCTCTTCCCCAAGTAGCCTTACAATGTCCTGGTCTACCTAAAAATCAAAGACATGATATATCAGTAATCACCAAGTGCTAAATATATTAAGAAATTAAAAGTAGTTCATATATCTATGTATGAACGTTAGAGAGAGGGTACATATTCTGCATAAATTAATTCAAATTTAAATCATATCTGTTATTCTAGAGACAAATAAATTGCAGCAAAATAGATTGTTGTTCTGCTGTCATGTAGAGTTGATATTGGAAAGTTGTGACTTTAAATACTGATTTATAATATATGGTTTTTTTTGTTTGTTTGTTTGTTTTACCTTATCCTTTGTCATCTTGGCCAAGTTCTTCTCCGGGATACCCCTTTCTCTCAAGGCTGACAGAAACAGGTCCATAGTGATCTGGCAGAATTCAAGACAACATTGAGATTACTTATTCCTGTTAGTCAGTGTAGCAAAGTCATTGCATCACCCAGCTGACATGAAGACAAGAGGAGAGATGAGATAAGACAGCAAGTATTTCATAACATGAGGCATATTTGCTTTGGAGCTGTAATTTAAACTGATGTAAAAATATTCTGCTGTCACATCAATGCATTTTGTTAGAATCACCCATTACAATTTAAATTTGCCTGATGTTTTCATGAAAACCTTTGGACTGATCTAGACAATTCTAACTAATTTTTCTGTCTGACGCTCAAGTTGATTTATTAGATTGGTTTGTTTAAAATTCTTTCTCTGGTTTGAATCGTTATGCACATCATCACCTTTCAAAACACCTCTTGCAAAAATGAGCTATAGGAGAAAAGTGTGTGAAAATCATATGCACCTTGCAGATATGTACCTTTAGATAAATATTAGGGTGATACAGCGCAACTCAAAAATCTCTACATGTAATTTTTCAATTTGAAAAACACATATTGTAACAGAATATTATACTAATCTAGAAAAAAAAACTTTTTGTTTAGAAAAGTTATAAAAACAATATGTATTTTAAAAATGCCCTTGTCACATACTGTACTTTGCAAAACTATATGAAATGATACTCAAGTTAGTTTCCAATTACAAGCAGACCAGTTCTAAAGCGGTCCAGATGCAAAATAAAAAAAACACTCAAATGTCCCTTTGTTGAACTTTTATAAATCAGATAAACATTTCACAAATCACAAACTGCATTTTAAAGATTCTGGTTGTAGTCTAGAATATTTGATTTAAGGTTTGAACAGTCTAGCTGTTGCTCTTAAAATGGTCAGGATGAAAACAAATTCAGTAGAATTGCCCTTTAATCGAATACTGAATTGGAAGCTAACTTGTAAAGAGAAATGTTTGTGTAGCTGAAAAATTTACTGTGATGAATTAAGCAGTGGTGTCAGGGTTTGTAAAAACCAAGGCTGTTTAGAGCGCAGCTGTATAATGTTCCACAGCTCGTCCATTAATAACAGATTAATAAAATCAGAGTAGATCTTAACAGCCAGTGATAGTTTATCAGACCGCTGTCTGTCATGCTTTCATTGGTACTTGTCGTTTATCCCCAACCTCCGTTCTATGACTTTGCCATCAGCGTCCTTCGGTTGCCATGGCAAGAAAACTGCAATTTTCCGACCAACAGAAAAATAACATGAACAGCGTTTTCTCTTACGTTGTTCTGCTATGTGTCTCTGTTGCCAGGGGCAACATATGTCATAGAACGGGGGTTTGGGATAACCGACAAGTACCTCCACGGTAACTGTAAGAACTGGTAAAAACGAAATTAACCCAATAGTAACGTTTGAGCTCAGAGTCCACAGTCTTTACATAATAATAATTGATACTTTATTCCCCCTTGGGGGAATTCTTTGTGGACAGGCTGCCCCTGTCAGGGGCCAAGGGTCAGGGTATCGGTGTCTTGTCCAAGGACATGTAGCTTGTCGGGACTGGGAATCGAACCACTCAGTCTTGGGTCTGAAGACAACTGCTCTACCCACTGAGCTATCATGCCACCCTACATGCTGAGCGGAGAAGCTGTGGAGGACCGCAGCATCATTCTGTAAACAGGAGGAGCTACTTGAAGCAGAGAGGAATTGTTACCAGTCTAGTTTTTGTCCAAAGATGTCTCTGTCTCTGCTAAAGATTACATTATTTATACAGGCAGCAAACGGAGTTACACATGCATAACCTACTCACTGTTTTAGATCATCTCTGTGTCATGATAGTGACGATGAAACGATGATGAAATCAATTATTTTGCTTTCATAATTGTCGTTATTTCGAGAAAACAAAGCTGCTTTTATTGTATTATATTGTTTTCTCGAGAAAACAAAATCCTTTTTATCGAGATAACGAGTTATAAATATTGTTAACAAATACGGCCGTTCTCGGCTTCCGTACTTTTTAATATATTTGTTCATATTTTCCCCACTTATTTCCGAGCATTGTGACTCTGACGCTCTGTCACGTGGAGGTGTGCTTGTGTGTCTGTGCAGGCGGGCAGCGTATGCCGGCTCAGGCAGAAAGATCCTGGCTGGAAAAGGACTAACCGACTATCACGTTTCAGTTTATTGTGGAGAGAATCATGAGGGGCTCATACAGGGAACAAAGCCCAAATAAGTAACTACACTTTAGAAAACAAAGCTCAAAAACCTTTGACTGACAATATTTGCAAGCGACTATTTTAATTTTTTTTTTGAGGGCTTGAAGCTTTGCCCCCTCCAGCAAATGGTGCCCTAGGTGACTGCCTAGTTCGCCTATACCAAGAGCCGGAACTGCATGTAAGCCCTAAATACATTTCAACAATGAACTGATACTTAATGTTATTTAGTGTATTGCTCAACTATTAGTTAATAGTTATTATTATATTACGTAAGGCTAATAAGGGTTGTTATGAACATTAATTAATGTATAAATGAATGCCTTAGTTAATATAAATACCATTAGTAAATGATTAGTAGATGCATTAGTTAACCTTACTTACCCATTAGGTAATGCTTATTAAAGCATTAAGTAATGTTAATTAATGTACCCTTATTGTAAAGTGTTACTGCATCTATACTGATTAGTATATACTTGACAAAACACTAGTTTGAATTATTTGCTTCATTTGTTGTTTTTGCCAAGAATTAGGTAAGAAGGTTGAGAAGATTCATCCTTTGTTTAACACATTAACACTTTGGTTTTGTATGTATGTCAAATGCATCTCAGTCAAATTTAATGAGAGGAGTCAGGTTCAAACCTTAGACTCTATCTCTTCATCAGGCTGCTGATCAATAAGCCTTATTAAGTTGACAGAATGACTTTTGGCATGTTATTCTGACCCAGTGCTATTTTTGCCTCATCTTTCCATCACCTTTTTTTCTGCAGGCCCTTCCTTTGAAATGCGATTTGTTCATAAGAAATATGCGTAATGAGAGAGAGAGATCACATAAAAATGCATTTTATGTGATCTCTCTCTTTCATTATATATACTGTGTGTCACACACATACAAGTTGTCATTTTTGACTGGCTGCAAAAAGGTCAAGACTTATCAACTAGTCTGAGGGCAGGTGGTAAGGAAGTGAGAGGTGAAGAGAGGTGAATGGCATTCTGTTTAAAGCACAACGTTTATTAATAGTCTGATGAACAGTAGTGTAAATGGGGGGTTATCATTTATTCTGCTGTTCATCAAAACATATTTTAGTTTAGTTTCTGTCTTTATTAACCTAACTGAACTGAAACCAATGCTAAGGTAAGTACACGGTTTTTACTGTGTCCAGCCAAATTATTTTACCAGTACTACCTGTGACACGACACGCTGATATCTGATAAGTATCCCATAAACCCTAGACACAAGTGACTACATCTGAAAGGGGTCAAAGCTCCACTATAATTATTTACATTGTTTTAGTACTATACAATGGAAGGCTGCACCAAAAACATAATGAACAATTGATAAATTGAACAGTATAGCCTTTGTGTTGGAGGTTAAGGGTTAGTGCCGTGACAAGCAGGTTTTACTAGAGAACATGTTACCAAAGTAACGTTTAACAATAAATGTGTCTTAATGTCTAAAGAACTGATTGGCTGAATAAAATTTGAAATTTTTGTCAAATTAGCATACTTCTCAGCAACAAGAGCTGAGTCATGTATCATTATATGGCTTTACAAAATGTCTCATTTTTTCCAAAGGTGTCCTCAGTGAGAGCACCTAACTGCCAAATGTACCTACAACTACTAACATTACTGGATTGCTCTTAGTTGGGGCAGTTTCAGAAGCCTTTGTGAATGATGGCTCTTTGGCATGATTTATTTTTAAGCTAGAGCTATATATAATATAGCCATATCCAACATCATCTGCTAGCATCTAGAACTAGCAATGTGAATAGATGATACACCAGCTACTTCCATGACCCTCATTGGCTTCCCACCAATACTTGTGATAGGTACAGCATAGTGTGAAATTAAAGCACTACTGCTAGGGCTCTCTGGTGGTTAGTGGAGGTGTTATACCTCCATGACTTGTGCATCTATGTTTATTACAGTTATGTACCAGCTTTACTGGGGTGATGTTTTATTAGGGGTATCCCAAAGATGATGCTTGCTTTAAGCTGTTGAAGGCGTTTCCTTTGGGATAACCACGACCTGGATGACTGAGAATCTTCACAGACTTTTATTAAGTGCAGAATGTTACTCATACAGCAGCACATTTCAAGTGCATTCAAAGGTCAAAGTAAGCAGAAGTGATTAAAGAAAGGAAAGATAATTTTCTAATCATTCTCCTCATGTGGGTATGTGTGTGCACACTTGTGTTAATTTCTTTCTCTGTCTATATCCACATCCACTATGTAAACATTTACAACAGAGACAGAATACATAGGTCCAACTGTCAGAATTCAAGTTAAACTTTCCTCAGACCCAAGCCAAAGTTCAGAGTATACAAAGGTTAGAGCCCAACAGACAGAATCCATAGACGTAGAGAGATCAGAGCCAGAAATGAGAAACATGTGGAGATCAGTCAGGCTGAATGAACAGGCTGGAGAGTCTTCTATTAAACAGACAAGACAATGTGATAGCAACACCATGTTAGAGGTGCTGCTTATATGGACAGATACGCAGGTAAAAGCAATCAGGTTAATTGCACCAGAGAGGAGACAGAGCGAGAAAGAAATCTTCCAAACACAGGATGTTGGCTCGAAGATGAAAGACTTATCAAATAAAAACCTGCCAATCCAGAAGTCAGACTGAGACTGTGACAGAAAATCTTAAGACCATGGAGGACCATACCCTCAACCAAAGAATTCCTTAGCAGAGGCACTGCTGCAGGATGAGAACAACAAACAAGCTGCATATTTAGTAGCATTATTTGTGTATATAAAATAATACCGAAACATAATGATGCATGGAAAACTATTAGTCGCACAGTGAACACTGTATCTGGAGAATGGCTCATAAATAAAATAAAAATATTTAAAATCTAGGAAAACAATATCCTTACAATGCCAATTCTGCTCAGTGTCTCTGACCAAACCATTAGAAAAAAGAGACTTCATGAGGGTGGCCTGGCACCCTGACTGCCATTAGGTATCGGGATGAAATCCTTAGACCCATTGTTAGACCCTTTGCTTGTGCAGTGGGTCCTGAGTTCCTCCTGGTGCATGATAATGCCTCATGTGGCAAGAATATGCAGGCAGTTCCTGGAGGATGAAGGAATTGATACCATTGACTTTGAGATTGTTCTAAATGTAAAGTGCTTTATAAATTAAATCTATTATTATTTATATATTATTATTGACTAGCCTCCATGCTCACCTGACCTAAATCCAATATAGATTATTTATTGCTTTCTGTTCCATATGCCTGTACTGAAATGGGTAAAAGAGCTTTTGTTCACTCTGCACATTATACATGGAATATGTTGCAGAAAGATTGGAAATTAAAAGAGTTGATTTCTTTGAACCCATTTAAATCCAGATTGAGAGTTTTTGAGGCCGATTCCATTGTTTGTACATGTTTTGTATAGTTTGTTTGGAAATGTATTTTTCTTTTTATCTTTTTTTGTTTGTATCTTAATTGTGTAACGTTTAACTGTTTTGTATTCATTGCTGCCTATCTTGGCCAGGACTCCCCTGAAAAAGATGTTTTGAATTTCAATGGTACTTTCTTGGTTAAATAAAAGTTCATAATAATAATAATAATAATAATAATAATAATAATAATAATAATAGAACATCTCTGGGACATTATATTTAGGTCCATCCGATGCCGCCAGGTTGGATCTCAGACTGTCCAGGAGCTCGGTGATGCCCTGTTCATGATCTGGGAGGAGGTATCCCAGGACACCATCTGTCATCTCATAAGGAGCATGCCCCGACGTTGTCAGGCATGCATTCAAGCACGTGGGGGTCATACAAACTACTGAGTACCATTTTGAGTTGCTGCAATGACATTTCAGCAAATTGGACTGGCCTGCAGCATCAGTTTTTCAGTTTAAATTTCTTGGTGACTTCAAATTAAGCCCTCTTTGATAATTTTCATTTTCATCAAATGATGTTCCATCCGTTTGTTCATAACACATTACCCATTCTACACATGTGGACAAAATTGTTGGTACCAACAATTTTGTCCACATGTGTATATCAGTATGGATATCCAGCATGATTTTTTCCCCCAATTGAGATCTATGTGTTTTCCAAGAGTTCCTTGAATTTTTTTTGAGCAATGTATATTTTGTCTAGCCTGAGAACAAGTCAGGATTCCCTTAGTAGGAAATTGGTGCTAGGGAGGTGGACATCTGAAATACCTTGTTAAACCTGCAGCCACTGTGATCCAAATCTATTAATAGGTGGTAGAAAATGGATGGTTGCATGAAAGTGAATGCTGTAGACTAATAAGCTATATTAGCTTCCACTATCTCCATCCCCTGGAGACTCCAGCTTATTATTGGTCACCAAAGTTCATCAAACTCAAAAATTTTTTGAGCAATGTATATAATATTTATGATAAAATAAATTGTAATTTAAATCCTGTAAATTTAAAAATACCATAATAGGTGATTCAAAACAACCAACAACATACCACTGTTTTTTTGTGTTAGCTTTGCATATGTATGTCATGATTTTACATCTCTTGTTTGTGTTTTGGTATCTCTCTGCAGTTGCTTTGTGTCTCTTTGTAGTTGTCTTGTGTTTCTTTATTGCTGTTAACAGTCTTCTCACTCTTTTATATGTTTCTCTGTCACTGCTGCTGTTTACTTTCTGTGACTCTGTTCAGTGAATGTTTGCCCTCACCTGGACCAATCTCAGTCCTCATGCTTAAACCCAACCAACCTGAAACCACAAAGGCAATGAGTAGTGGCCAATCAGAGACAGGTAGGATATGCCTTTAGCTGATTAGTGTTGTTGAAACACTGTCAGAAAAGAGTCGCCAGTCAAAATATAATCTCCGCCAAAACGGACTAAAATTTAAGTTGGTTCAGGACAGGAGAGAGTCTGGGTCCAGACACGGACCGCGGTCTGCCTGTGAGTGACCTCTGGTTTTTAAGATATAGCAAAATATTAATTTATCATTTTGCCAATGTTAGAAAGAAACAAAATTAACAATTAACAAAATTTGTAGCAACTGTGTATGGCATAACTTGTAATGTCAGTTTTTGAACAGTAATTGAACAAAAAAAAACACAATATTATTGTCTTGCTGCCGTGCTTAGTTCTTCTGTGCAATTAGCAGCAGGTGCAGGTTCCAGGTAAAGACTAAATGAAAAGAAACAATGAATCTATACACGTTGCTTCATGTTTAGAAAACTCAAAGAAAGCAGAGAAATTCTTTTGCACTGCTCTCCTGATTGTGAAAAAAGAGACACATCACTTGAAGAGGGTAAGCAAAGAACTGTTACATGATACTAATTGTTCTCTCACATTCATAGTAGGTTAATTAGTAAATTGCAACAATTTGGAGTAAATATCACAATTTGTGCGTTTAAATTATGTTCAAGTGAACATAAAAAGGAAAGTCAGGGGCTATGGCAATATGTTCTGCTGTATGTCTAATGTAATTTAATACTCTATAAGCTCAGTTTTTATATTATTATTATATATATTTTTTGCTTGTCTTGTAGTAACACCGTTAAAGTTTATTTCAGAATATTGTTGGCCGGTGTTAACAGTTACTCGACCTACAGTCTTGTTTTCATTTCATGTCAGTTTTACCTTGATAATCTGACTTGATAATGAAACGAGTGCAGTGATCTGCTGGCAAAAAGGAAGATCAGTCAAATTTAATTCTCTTGGAAGCATCGTGACAAGTCTGGATACAAGATGGAATAATTTACCTAGCTCATTATTTTTGGCGCCGCAGTCATTACATATCATCTTTATGAATTCAATGAACTGGCAGCTCAGGTCTGAAACTCACAGATGCTCTGCACTGATAGGACAGAATTATCAAACCGATGTTTCCCTTAGAGTCTGTCAGTCTGTTGGGTGGAGGTTCACACACACACATACACACACACAAAGCTAATCAGTTGGTGATGGGAAATCCTTCAAAACTTAAGTGGAATCTACTTTTTTTTTCATTTTGCATCAAGGGAAGAGCACCTTAATCAGCAATGTATTTAAATTTGGCTAACCATGCTAGTTATTTCTTTATTCTGCACGCCACAGTGTTAAATAGCACTAGCTTCAAAGATCTAAAAACCTCTGTAAAGGCTAATATGACAGAAGGAAAGATGATGCCTGTGCAGGGCTGTAAAACATGATCATGGTGGAGGATGGAGGGATATTAGGGAGCCAACCTTTACTGTCCATTGTCCTAGATGAGATTAGAGATACTGAGATACTGCAATGTAAAGCAACAACAGAAAAATGTACAGTGTTGTGTAAAAGTCTTAGTTCACCGTTAGAGATGTTTTTTTGGCAATGCTATTATGATCATATATATGTTTGTTATTTAGTCTCAACTAGAAAGTAATACTTTTAATACTGTACACAGTATTAAAAAACACTAAAATATTAATAGTGTCAGGCAACAATCTGGTGAGAAGTTTCTCAGAGTTCCTTCTTTGAGACACCGGAAGAAGTCCAGCAAGGACCTGACTCAGCAGCTGGCAGCTTCATCTCTGGATGCCAAGTTGATCATTTTATTATCTGAAGCTGGATCAGGAATGGTCTTTGTGGAAGGATAGCAGCCAAGAAACCACTTTTTGTGTTTCTTGTTATTCTAATGTAAAATCTGAGAAATAAATTTATATAGCCATCATAGCATTGCCAAAATCCTATATATACAAAATCTGCAACACACTTAGCCAATCAGGATGTGAACTTCCCTGCACTTTGTGTCTGCACCTATGGAAGGAAGATGTTTAAAGTCTCACAATTAAAAACAGTTCTTTGCCTCTATTTGACAGTGACAGCTTATTTTGCTGACTTCTTTTGCAAAGGACTTTCATGGCATTGCTAATGATCCATTTCAGTTTGCTAGAGCAGTACCCCTCTGTAATACCACCACCAAATAAATAAATAATCAAGCAGTATACTATATGAAGTGACATTTTAAAAAGGGACACACGGAGACAGGTCATTATCCTTGGGGTCCATTTTAACCAGAGAGCCATCTAAAAAGACAATTATGCAACAACGTTTTGACAGATGTCCTCTTCAGATATGTCCTCTCCTATAATTGCTAATAGGAAAAGAGTTGTTTGAGGAAAGCTACAATTAAAGTCAAAAGAAATATGAAGCATACTGCATACTAATGGATTTCTTTTTGGTAAATTACAAAATAGTAACCTGTAGCTTTTCTTGTTTTGTGATCGTGATAAGTTCACTTATGTGATGTGAATCCTTACTGCTTATTGATTCCTTGCAAAATGTTATGAAACAAACTTTTTTTTCCACGTGTGACAAAATGACAAAATGTGACAAAACATGACAAAAACACTGCATTCAGCATCAGCGTCAGCAGTTGCTCTGTAACAGTGCACCAACAAAAAAACAGATTCATTTATGCTTTGATACTTTTTTTTGGTGACATCTATGGTTTTGAAATAGAGTGCACATATGGATATATATTAATGCATGTCAAAAAATTGGGGTATTGAAAAAAGTTATTTTTTTCAGAATTCAATTCAAAAAGTGAAATTCTTGATTCATTGTATGTAAAATGATTTTTTTTTTGTTATGTTTTCATATTGATAATTGTAGCTCACAGTTTATGAAAATCTAAAATCCAGAATTTGAAAATATTACAATTTTTCCAAAGATCCAGTCTTCTGGGATGACATGCCTGGGGAAATCTGGCTGTGTGAGTCAGTGTCTTCTTTTAAGTCTTGTCTTAAAACACATTTTTATCAAATTGCCTTTTCTCCTTCTACATGTGATTTGGTTTTGATTTTGAATTTATTGTCCCAAGAGGGAAATTCCTTCCCAAAGCGCTGCACTCACTTGACAAAAACACACCACAACAGCATCAACCATACAACATAGCAGACATTACCAATAAAATAAAAAACAACAACATATTTTTCCACATCACTACGACCACAGATTACACAGATTTAGCCCCATTCAGCATGGTCTGTTGTTGAGGGATCAGGCTTACTGGCCCTCCTGCACCTTGACAAGATGTTCCTTTAGTGGGTGAATTAAGTTCTGTTCTATTGAAATTCCAATGCGTGTGATAGCCTTGTTATTGAGCTCGGTGAGATTTGGTGTGGGAAGACCTATCATTTTTGCAGCTATGTTGGTCACCTTTGTAAGTTTGGTCCAATTCTTAACAGAAAGCATGTTGAAAAAACAGGTGGAACAATATAATAGAACTGGTTGTATGATGCTCTGGTAGAGCTATTTCAACTGTCTGGCTGTGAATGACTATAAGGTGCTGAGGTGAAGGGGGGCTGACTATCAGCTCCTTTCTTTTGCTGACATTGAGGTCCAGATAGTTATCCTCACACCACTGGGTGAAGTGTGCAACTGTGATGTGATAGTTCATGACAGAGTTGAGTTATTGTCTTTGAGTAGGGCAACTATGGCTGTGTCATCAGAGTATTTCAGGTACTTTATGCTAGTTGATGGACTGATGTTGTCGTTGCTGTAAAGTGTGTATAGGAATGGACTGAGCACACAGCCCTGTGGTGCTCCAGTGTTAACGATAAGAGCAGAAGATATGGTTGAGCCCAGTTGTACTGCTTGCTGCCTGTTGCTGAGGAAATTGTGTATGAGGTGGATTAACCTGATAGGGATGTTAAGGTGATGTAATTGAAGGCAGAGCTGAAGTCTACAAAGAGTATACGGGCAAAGTAGCCTGGGGAGTCCAGATGCTGGAGAAGGAGGTGCAGCAGACAGGCTACAGCGTCCTCTGTGCCCCTTTTAGCCTTATAGGCAAATTGGAGGGGATCCAGTTGTGGGCTGACAGCTGGCAGGATGATGTTCAGCAATAGATTCTCCAGGCATTTCATTATTATGGATGTGAGTGCAACTGGTCATAGTGGTTAAGTTCAGTTGACCTTGGCTTTTTGGGAACAGGGATTATGATGGCCTTTTTCCAGATGGATGGTGGCAGTGAGGTAAGCTTCACTGAAGAGTGAATGGAAAATGGGTGAGAGCTCTTGTGCGCAGTATCTCAGCACTCTGGCTGAGATACCATCGGGGCCAGAGGCCTTGCCAGCTTGCACCTGCTGTGTTGACACCTCACATCTTCCATGGTGAAGGGGGGTGGTTCATCCTGTTCTGGTCTAGGGAGGGCTCTCAGGCATTTTTCGCATTCTGCTGAGAAGTCCTTCAAAACGAGTGTAAAATGTATTGAGTTCTCTAACAAATAGTGCGGGATCTGTTATTGCACAGATGGTGGTTTTTGGTTCCAATCCTGTTAGTGTCCTTACTTTTTTACATGCATGTTTTGTGTTCATGTTAGAGAATTCATGTTCCAGTTTGTCTTTGTATTTTAGTTTTGCCCTGAGTACCTTAGTGTTTCGGTTTGCTTTAGGCTTTATGTTTTTCTTTAAAGCACTGTTTAACTTGGGGGGTGATCCATGGTATGGAGTTAGGAAATTTTCTTATTGTTTTAACAGGGATGCATGTTATGATACAGAAGTTTATGTAGTCAGTGAAGACAGAAGCTTTGTCATCCAGATTCCCATTGAAAATGTCCCAGTCTCTGCAGGCCAGGGAGCCCTGGAGGCAGATGATGGCATCCTCCGACCATTGTGGGACAGTATAAGACTGTGGACTACATTGTTTCAGTCGTTGTCTGTACAGCGGTAGTAGAAAAATGACGTTGTGGTCAGTGGCTCCCAGTGGTGCGTAGGAGCGGGCGCGAAATGCGTCTGGGATGTTTCCATAGCATCTGTCCAAGATGTTTGCCCGTCTAGTCAGTATGTCCACATACTGTTGGAAAGATGGTAGTACACAGACCAATTTACAGTTATTAAAGTCCCCCAGAATAAACAGCGGTGCGCCTGGATACTTAGCTAGCATGTCAGTAGCATCCTTCGCTATCAGCTATGTCCTATCATATGTGAGATACTTGTTTAGGTTTAAATTGTTTAACTGATTATTTACTGGTTTATTGTGTGGGGTTTTTGATTTGTGTTTTATTTCAGCTTGATTTTATTGTACAGGACATTGTACTGTTGGAAAAGTGCTTCATAAATAAAGTTAATATCATTATCATTACCCTCCTTGTGAAGGATATCAGCGATCGTCTCCTGGACATCTGTCAAATCAGCAGTCAATCATTGTTGATACATATATTGGACTATAGAGAGATACTCTGTATTTGTACTGCAGGGATAGTAATTTACTCACTTCAAATGAAATATTCTCCATCTTTTAGATAGAGGATTTGTGTTTTTTTTTTAGCTGTAAGCTTTAATTCAATTCACTTTATGTGTAAAGAATACATTAAATTACATCTTTAAAATCTTTCCTTGAGATGCACTTGTATATCAAAAAATGTTTTTATGTCAATCATTTCATGGCATGCTTTACTGATTATTACTGTGTTGCAAGTCACTCTTCATGGCAATATTTTTTTCATTTGCGTGACACTTTGTGTTCTTCCACACAGCATGGATGCAGCCAGGTGCAGGTGTGATATCTAACGAGATAATTCCGAACAGAAATTAGGATTCCATCTTAAACCAATTTACTTTCTAGGTTTTTCATCTAAATCCCTATGAAGTCAAAAAGGTTAGTAACACTGTTTAATTTTTGTCTCAGACCTGAGTCAAAGTCACTTTGAATAAATGTGTTTCTTTTATTGGTTTAGTATCTGTTGTACTCTCATAGTTTCTGGCATTTAAACCACAAACCTCTGTGTAATGAGCTGCCATATCTTAATTCAGAAAGTTAGAACTGTAATAAAACTACATTCCTTACTGACTTTAAGGCCTGAAGTTACATATTCAATATATAATAAATCTGTAATGTAATTGTTCACATTAAGTTCTTCATTTTCAAACTGGTTATAGGACAGAATCAGTTTTTGGTCTGTGAAGAAGATTTTTCCAGTGTGTGTATGTGTGTGCGCAGTATTAACGTAAATTCTATAAGGCAGTGAATTCCATAGGTCTCTGTATGGTTTATTTCCTCTTTTGTGGAGCAATCTACCTTTATGCCCAGGGGAAGGTGAATCACACACACACACACACTGCGTGACCTAAAAGGACCTGACACAACTTAATCCAGTGTTAATCCAGATGTCCACAGTTTGTCCACATGCTATCTCCCCTCTGTAGCCTTTACGCTATACAGCACAAAGCTAATCCTGGTCTTTCACAGTCAGGAAATAAGATATGGTACAATGCCCCAAATGTCTTTAGGTCTGATAAACAAGCCCTGTGCACTGAACTCTACAACCTGTCTTCTGACTAAGCCAGCCTGGAAGAAATGGGGTTCCAGGCTGGGTTTCATGTTAAAAAAACTGCATTAAAGGTTGTGTCTCAAAATGGTGGACCCACATGCAAACTGGAGGAAGACGGTTGATAGAAAGAGATCTTTAATTAAAAAAACATTAAATTAAAGAATTCAATTAAAGAAACAGAAAATCAAGACATAACATGACATAACATGAGAAAACTAAAATAACTGACACTACAAAACTATTCTGACAACGGGCAAACCATAAATATTACAAAAACTTAATCCAACAACCAAATTATAGAAATGATGAGATGTGACACAAAGTCAAGAGAAATAAGGGCAGAGAAACAAACAAGGAGCATGAACATAGAAACATGAATGGTCCAAATGGGGAAAACTGCAGGATGAACAGAGAGAGAAGGTCTTGATTGGTTATAGGCTGCAGCTGGAGATGACATGGGAGGGAGTGTGTGTGTGTGTGTCAGTGTGTCAGTGTGTGTGCGTGCAAGTCCACCGACAGGGGGGGACAAGCGGGTCACTTGTCCCGGGCCGACGGTAGTCCCTCTGATGTACTCATTTCTAATTCTGTCCTTCCTGGTCATTCCCAATGAAAATCTTAACATCTTCAGCTCTGCCACCTCCAATTCAGCCTCCCGTCTTTTTGTTAGTTCCTCCGTCTCTAAACCAAACATCATAGCAGGTCACCACTTTGTAGAGCTTCCCTTTCACTCTTGCTGCTATCTTTCTGTCACACATCACCTCTGACACTCGTCTCCACCCACTCCACCCTGCCTGCACTCTCTTCAAGGATTCAAGGATTCTTGTCATTCTCGCATGAGACATGAAAGAACGAAAAAGCAAACTCAGGTCAAGGTGCATATTGTGAGAGATAAATAAGAAACAATAAAAAATAAACAAATAATACGTACAAATGAGTAAGTAGCAGCAATGGTAAAAATGGGAGTATTGTGTAATAGTGCAAGAATGTATATGTGCAATGAGTCAGTATGTGTGTGGGTGTAGTGCAAATCCAGATTTTAAAGCAGGGCACTACAGCACTACACCACAGGGGTAGGGGGACTGCCACACCGGCGAAAATTCACAACCATTTCTTTGGTTTTCATGATGTTGATGATCAGATTGTTATCCTTACACCAAAGGCACAGTTCATCCACCTCCTGCCTGTAAGCTGACTTATCTCCCTTGGTGATGAGCCCCAACACAACTGTGTCATCTGCAAACTTCACTAAGGACTTTGAGTCATAGTGAGCTCTGCAGTTGTGGGTGAGCAGCGTGTAGAGCAGTGAGCTGAGCACGCATCCCTGGGGAGAGCCAGTGCTAAGAGTGATGAATGATGATGTGATGTTGTTTATCTTCACACACTGTGGCCTATTGGTCAGGAAGTCCATGATCCAGTTGCAAAGAGATGGGGCAAGTCCGAAGTCAGACAGTTTGTTCACCAGTGTCTGTGGAATGATGGTGTTGAAGGCGGAGCTAAAGTCCAGGAAGAACATCCTTACATAGTCCTTGTTCTCCAGGTGCGACAATGCCTGTTGGTTCACAGTGGAGATGGCATCAGCTGTGGAGCGATTCCGCCTATAGGCATACTGGTGATGGACAGATGTGATGTCAGCGGAGTATTTTATTCATGTCATGACCAGCCTTTCAAAGCACTTAACAACTACTACATACACTACTACTACACTAAATAACTACTGGTGTGAGAGCAATAGGCCGGTAGTCACTGAGGCAAGATGATGGGCTTGACTGGGTCTTGGCACATTGGAAATAGCAATAAGAAGTGTATCATTAGTTCATCTTTTGCGTAGAAGGAGTTAAGGGTATCAGGCACTGATGGATCTAGAGGGCACTGTGCATCATTCCTGGAGTAATCTGTGATGCATTTAATGCCTCCTTGAAAACCTGCCAGACAGGGCAGTATGCAGCAGCCAGCATAACTGATATGTGGTCTGAGGAGCCGAGATGGGCGCGGAGGTCCCACGTCTGTTTGTGTACACTAATATGTTGTCACCTCGAGTGGCAATGGTGAATTCGCCTGCAACAACATACAGAGTCTCTGGATGTTTGCCCTGCATCACACTGATCGTGATAGGATTAGCTTGAGGGGGCACATAAACAGCAACTATGAACACGGCTGTGAATTCTCGTAGCAGATAGTGGGAGCGGCATTTGATCATTAGGTGTTCTACAGTTTCAGAACAATGTCTGTGCACCAACCTTTGTTCACATAGATGCAAAGTTCCCCACCTCTCAATTTCCCAGACAGCTGGTAGCGGTCCAAGCGAAAGAGAAGCCGCTCGTCAAGTTGAAAGGCAGAATTCGGCATGTTGTTGTTCAGCAATGATTCCATCAGGACACTAACACAACAGTTCTGCATCTCCCGCTGTACAGTCTTACGGGCAAAAGGTCCATTTTTGTTACCCAGGGCCTGGACATTCGACAAAAAGAGAGATGGGATAGCTGGTCTGTTAGCACTAGCCTTTAGCCTGACTAGCACACCGGCTCTCTTGCCTCTCTTTTGTCCCCTAAAGCACTGCGTCCTCTTGCGTACAAGCCAGTGTCGCCTACTCCTCCACGCCACTGTCCTCAAAAGTGCCAATCTGCTGAGTATTGCCCAGAGCCTCGCTGGAAGTGGGGCTGTATTGTTCAGTTGAAGGAGTTTGGCCGAACTGTGCTTTTGCAAGCTGCACCATACTCATGCGGCGCCATCTTGTTTTGTTTTGTTCTGTTCTTCACCTCTAGTGCTCTGTCAGTTACTTTGTATGATTGTACCTGAACCTGGACCCCAGGTATTTTAAGTCATCTACCTTCACTATCTCTACTCCTTGCATGTTTGCCTGTCTCTCTCTCATTCACACACATGTATCCTGTCTTGCTTCTACTGTAGGTTTATTAAAAACTACAGGTGAATAAAAGATCATGTGCTCAGTATTAGTCTTGTATTGTTATTACGAAAAGTTTTTGGCTCTCACATCAATTGTTTTATTGGTTTCTACGGGATGACAAAAGCTTTTGTTCCTGCTTGTATTTCATTTTCCACTATCAAAAGTGGAAGAAATTGTAAGCAATTTGCCAGAATATATTCAACAAAGTTATACACTGTCTATTTGAGTGGCAAAATAAGCAAGTGTTGTAGTAGAATGGCAGCATAAGAGGTGAAAGTACAGTATAGTGTTCTTACTAGCAGGAATAGTGCGACTGGTAGCAGTGGCTGTACAAGCAACTGCAGTAAAGCAACAAATGTATCAGTGTGTGTTTCCCACACTTTGAACTTGAAGGACCTCACAGTGACAAAGAGTGAAATGTTTTTCTTCCTTCATTTTCCAGGCATTTGCTCAATAACCGAATCTCCCCAAAGTGACTTTCTCTCCCTCCCCCTCCTACTCCCCGTCTCCTTGCTCCATCTTTCCATCACACAGTTCCTAATACTCTGTCAGTCAGAAAAGAGCGTGCTGGAAAGGAGAGGGGGAGGTGCAGGCGTGCTGTATGTGCGGGCATTAGCTGGCGGTTGTGTGTGCACATGGTTTGCATGAATATGAGGAGGAAAGCATTCAGGATGCAGGAAACAGGAAGAAAGACTGAAAAACAGTCAGGAAACAGAGGACAGGGAGATGATAAAACAAGAAGAGGGATTAGGAAATGATTCCTCAATCACAGGTTAGAGATTGATGTCTTGTCTTGCCCTTGTCAGTAAGTGTAAGTGCTCATGGGCCTGAACCAAAACAAACCCTGTTGTCACCTTATCCACTGTTAATGCAAACTTAGGGTTAGGGTTTGGGACTGGGCTTAGTCCAGCATTGAACTCTAATCTCTAAGCAAATTTATCTAGAATTGGTGGCTGTGGTACAGTGGCTCATCCACTAATGCTACTATTGCTAGTTCAGGCCGGTGGTTCCTGCTGCACATGCTGTCTTGGGTTTCAGTGTCTTACCTAAGTGTCCTTAGGCACAAAATCAGTGATCAGAAGGTCATTACTAACATACTATACTGTGTGAATAAAATCTATAGTCCAATATCTATAGTTTTGGTCAATTAAAGAAGCAAGAACCTTCATGCGTTTTCTTCAAATCCCAATTTATCATATGTACTTAAATAACTAATCCTGGTGCTCAAGGCAAGTTTCTGTAACTGTAACTATAAGCGAGTATGCCCAGTTGGATTACTGAGGTGCTCTAGTAGATCCCATCTTCATTTTGGCCCCTTCACTGTAGGTCAGCCAACGTTCCATCAAGTGACCCTGGCTATAGTTTGGTCTCTAGCCTTTTATAGTCATGTCTCAGCTATGAATGGCTCTGGATTTATGTGCTGCTACATAAGTCTTTCTCTCCCTCTCCTTCTGCCATGTAACTTCTGTCACCCTCATACCATTTCAACACACACACACACACACACACACACACACACACACACACACACACACACACACTTTATATAATGCTTCCTCTTGGTATTCATGTAGCAGCAGTGGCTTTTGTTTCCATATTTATGAAGTGTCCCCTCTCCCTCTCAATAGTAATGTATGTGTCCTTTACACTTGCTTTAAATGACCACCCAGCACACAAATACACAATCCTTACTCAGTCAGGGTTAAATAGATTAATATATGGTATGCCCTCTGGCAGGCCTGACGTGATATATATACAGTATGTATATGTGATATTTGTGTGTGGGTGGGTGTGAGGTGTCCATTACTCTGAAAGCTTCCCTTCCGTCTGATTCACTGTGGCCCTAATGATATTTAACCTGCCAGGCCATTTGGAAAATGGACCCTGGCTGTAAAAATACCGTGTATGGTCCCATCTGTGTGTCACCGAGACACACACACGTATGGCAGCGACCTATACACACATGCAGAGTCATAAGCATTTTTGCCCTTCCTGCTTTTAGTATTAACTATCTATTTGCCATGGGGTGAAGGCAGTTCATTCATTAGTGCCTCTTCTTAACATTATATACTGTATTTCACTTCCACCATTATCTGTCCTCTAGATCATAATTAACCCCCCCAGCAATAACACTGATAACTGCTAAATATGATATGCACCAGCAAAGCAAGACTTCCATCCTAACCCATTTGTGACCATTAAGACTTCATTCTAAAAATGTAATGCATACAATTGTAGATTAAAGTGTGTGGAAATGGTTTGATTTGACTGTATAGTTAGAATTATCCCATATTGCCTGTGAAAGAGCAGAACAAACATGATTTTTGTCTCTGCATCTTCTTGTTAAATAAAGAGTTAAAACTGACAAATGTGCAAGTTTCGAACAGTTTGCGTTTTCTATGTATGTCTTCACACAGATGGTGAATATTATATTTGCAAGGTTACTTTTTGTGGCTTGGAATGGCAGTGTAACAGCAACCAGAGCTGATCGCCACTATTCTACTCTATGGTGTGTGTGTGACTCAGAAACATCCCAGAAGCAGCTCTCCTTTCCGCACGACCCAAGATACGGGCTAAAAGTCAAATCCACCAATCAGGTCATGCTTTCCCCATTCTGCTTCCCTCTGTAGCCTCTCAAGTTGGAGAAACACCAGTTTTCCACTTGCTAAGATGGACTGTATGTGAAATATAGATAGATACAAAATAATAATGAGGATTCTTTTTTTTTTCATTCACATATCTTTGATCCATGTTGTTCATAATGACGTAACTGTAGACTTTGTAGGAAACATTACAACAAAGTATTAAGTAACACAAAACACACAAAAGGTTCAGCTCTCTCCTCACCTTATCTGCTGAGATGGTCAATAGGTAGACCCACATATTGAGTTGTGTGGGGGAGGGGACTGGCATGATGCTGGCCCACGCTGAATGGCAAAGTTGTTTTTACTATAGCTGTTCCATGTGACTACATTTAAGGATGGAGTAAGGCTAGGCATCATAATAAGAGGCAAGATGTGACATTTTTGTATTTGTTAACAGTTACTGAAATTGTGCATAATATACACTCCAGTTCCACTCTATTCACTCCAATTCCAGTGGCAAAAGGGTCCAGTACTTGGGATGGGGGTTTTATAATCATCTCCTTTACTCTGATAGACCTTTATCCTCTTGGACTATCCCATGTTATTTTTTAAGGACACTGATTCTAAAAATAAAAATTCTAAAAAGTGGGTTTCTGTTGCTTTTTTTGTGCATTAAAAGCTGCCAGAGTTTTATTTTATGTCTTAGTGCTAAGGGTAACAAGCCAGAATATGTGCTGATGTCTCTGTTAAATCACAGTTTTCTAAGACCATTTCTACAACATTAGCTCCACATTCATTGCTGTTGCAGGAGCTTCGGGGCTCTTTTGATGACACTGATATTAGATTCTTGTCTCCGATGCCTTTTTGCTTTGGGCAAGAGTTGGAAATGTTCACAATTATTGATTTGGGTGTCTGCAGCACATAAGTAATTATATGAATAATTAAATGTGAGTGTTATTGCCCTTCAAGTTGGAGACCAAGGCATGATTTTACACAATCTATCACTGTCCTTAATGGTGAAGAGGGTGTCATTCTGTCATCTCAAAGTGCAATTGGTCAAGTTAAAGCTTTCACAGCTGGCCGATATATAAGCTCTGGGATGTGGAATCAATAACAGGCTGACAGATTAGTCAGTTTGGTTCTGCCATAGAGGTGGGCAGATAGCTATGCACCTGTCCATTCATTCTGTACACAAACCGAATAGGATGAACTCCAAACATACTTACAAATATATGATCTATGGGAACACTGACTAAGGCTAAATGTGCTTCATTTAATTTTACTTCATTTAAGGATTCCTTACATTTGCCAGAATGCCTTTTAACAGCCCTTAGAAATAGAGGTTCTGATCAAAAAAGTAAACAGACCAGTCGAAGAACATGAACATAGTTTTCCATTCACGAATATACAGTAGACAAGGTTACTAGTACATTGCAAAAGAAAGAAGACGTTGTGAACAATCTACAGTTTACTGAAGGATTAGACTACAATTGGCAGCAGACACATGAACAGCAGCTTTCTTTCTGTTTGATGTGCATATTTTTATAAGTCAGCTTAATAACAACTATTGGTCATTTGATGAATATTTAAACCTGAATTCAAGCCCACGCTTCCTGAAAGCCTTAAGTCTTAATTCTGTGCCTTAGACCACTTGGCATCACATTGGTATCACATGAAGAACATTCTTTACATGCTCGTGTTGGGGTTCGCTCAAATCTTTACTCACTTAAATATGGTGCCGGAAAAATTTAATCATTGGTTAAATGTAATATGTTTAATGGAAAAGACTATGCAGAATCATTGAGGCACCTTCAGTGAAACCAAAGCATGATCAGTCCTGTCACCTACTTCGTGCAGCATCAATAGGTGAAGCCATCTAATAACACGTTTAAACACACTTCTATGCCTCAGAACAATAGGAAGGTACCCAGAGCCCTTCCCGTTAATGACCTTTCCTATTAGCAGAAGATGGTGTCAATGCATTTATCTCTTTCAGACTACTGGAACCTCTTGCCCAGCATACTTCCTTTACTAGATATTCTACATAGCTGGAGATGGCAGTGATGGTATTCAAACCCACATTCCAATCACAATGGCCACAGGCTTGAACATTCATCCTGGGATTTCAACCAAATTACTTAATTAGAACTGCTTAGGGAGTATACCTTAAATGAGGTGCCATAAAGGCACTACATGGTGCACTGCTGCTGCCCCTAATTGGGGCCCCTTCTAGCCACATGTGACAGCTAGGTACCATAAGTTAGGACAGTCAGCTAGCTACCTGAAACTGTCAGATATATCTGGGGCCCCCCAGACTCTAGGTTTGCCACTGTTAGTCATATTAACTACACACACTGGCCACTTTATGTAATACACCTGTACAATCTAATGCAATCCAATACAGAAGTTCTGTCATGAGCTCCACTTTTACAAGTTACAATTTCTAATTTTTTGTTGAATCTGTCATTAACTATATGTTAATTATTGGGGTCATAGTGAGTGCTGGAGGTAAAAAAAAAACCCAAAACAAAACTTTGAAACAAGAGCCTAAATTCATCGCCTTAAACCACTCAGCCACACTACTTCAAATAACAAACCCTCATTTGCCAATAGTATTTCCACACATAAGAGAAAGAACAATCAGAGTGTAAACAGTCAACATGTCTGCATAGACAGACTTTATTTCAAAATTACAAAAACCTCAAATATACAGATTTTTCTAGAATTGACATCCAGTTCATGATGAACAACACGTTGTGGCTTAAATAATTCACTTCAACTCAAGTTTAAATATGCGCATTTTTAAAAATCTACATTCATTATTTTTACTGTGCTCAGATCGGTCGGACCAAAGTGTGTAAATATTCTGAAATACTCACTAGATGCACATGAGAAAATAATTTCTAATGATAGGAACAAATGTATTCATTTAATAGGCCGACGTCTTCCATCTGCATTTGGTAGTATTTTGGTTTGTAAATTCATTATTCTGTTGTCTAATGGAGGTGATGATTCTCATGTTTTATAGCTTAACGTTCTGTAGAAATGATCATAAAGGTGTGATACTTTACTCTTTGGCAAGGGATGGAAATGACAGGTCGTCCTGAAAAGTTACGTGATTCGACCCTTGACTGGAAGTGATGGGATTTTAACCACCACTGCCATTTGGTCACACTATCACCCAACTGACAGCTTCTGTTTTTTTTCTGAATTTAGAAAAAAACATGCCATATCACCATAATACAATGCATATAGCTAAGAAAAATAGGCTGAATCACTAAAAGACTGAAACCAAAGTGTTATCAAAGATGGCTACCGCACATCATACTACTGCTCACTGCAGCAGAAACACATGAAGATGTTTAAGGACTGACGTACCACGGGTAGAGCAGACATAGAGCAGTTAATAGCACATTCATATGTAAAGTGCCTTGAGATGACTTTGTTGTGAATTGGCGCTATATAAATAAAATTGAATTGAATTGAATAATTCAGGTTTTAACTCAGTTTTGAGTGAATACTGTATGTAGCTAATGTGTTTACCTTTTGGAGAGCGGTGCTGATTTTTACTAATGTGCATTTGCCTAGGCTTTAGTTCTATGTGATATGTGGTAAGGGAGGTCTCAGTCTACTCTTAATCCTGACTTTAAACCTAAATTCCAGTCTAAATCATATTGCAGAAACTTAAAATCTTCTCTCTAGATGATTCTTCTATTGTCTGTCCCAGTAAACCCTCACTGGTAGAAAGGTACAAGATTTTACATTACACATATGTGTGTTTGTACTTAGAGTATGTCTCCACACTTTGCCCATGCTGATATGCGTACACATGCTGCTGTACAAACATGTTCAAACACTAGATAGACATTGTCTCTCTTTCTCACGCACATTCAATTTTGTGCATCCACACACATCAGCATGCAGCATGTGTTTCAGAGCCTTAAGGTTGTCTCTGCCCTGAGGGCTGGAAAGATTATTATGGACTAGAGAGTGCGAGAGGCAGAGATGAGCTTATGAATCTCTGGGAAAGGAAGCTACTTCCTTACAAATACTCCCAATCTAACAAGCCTGACTCATTTAGCCTGCAGTTAAATGAATGAAGGTAGAGTCTTTTAGCTGTATTCATTTCTCATTATTGTATTCTCTGCATGCATACCAAATAATTGCTTGGCTACAAAAACCTGCTGTACAGGTATTTTCTTTTCATGATTGTCTGTTTCAATAATTCCCTTAAATTACCCCGTGGAGTTCTCACTGAACGTGCAGTGTGCAGTAGATGGCTGCCTGAATCCCAGGACAACATGCTTTTACCGTTGGAACAGGGACTACTGCAGTGATCTGCAAGAATGGTTCAACCTCTTTCTTTCTGTCTTTATAATCTGGGGCCGCTTTTAAAGGGGGCTTCAAAAACAGCAGCTTGAGCTTGGTTCAGATGTGAAATTATTCAGCATTAGTGTAAAATCAGTGCCAACTTAAACCAAATTGTGTTGAAAATGCGTCAAACCTGACGTCCAAGAAACCCAAATTCGAAGTCATTAAACACATATTGCCATGGTTTGACTCATGGCTTCTTCCTCGTCCTCAGTGGCCTGTATCACCAAGCCACTGGTCAACTTACTTATTACTTATTAGTGTTACTCTGCCCACCATTAATGTGTCCTCATCACTGATATAGTAGGTTTCAAATCACAATGAAGGGAGCTTTAAAAACTCAAGATGTGTTGTGAGCATAACCTAAACAGCTCCTCATACTTAC
>JAUBNQ010000002.1:3721217-3731379 GCA_032353495.1 Ctenopoma kingsleyae | reverse complement strand
CCTGAGCTTAAAGAAGCTCCTAGATTAGTAAATCCAGAAGTGAGTTGGGACAACAGCGAGGAAAAGTTGATTTCAGTCGGAGCCAAGGATGACAAAGGGGCTATGTGGATTGGGCCAATAAGGATCCACAGTCTATGTCCCAAGACCTGAGGATGGGCTCCAGGCTGTAGTCTCACAGTGGTTTGGACAAAACACTACTTGTTTGTTTGTTTTTTTGGTGCCACACAGCCCAGTGTATTGTATGTAAATTTCAAAAGCGGGTCAAGTAATATGTCAACTTGTAATCATCACAGGACCTCTGAAAAAGGGCTAGGGTTAGGGGTAGAGATAGGGTTCCTGACCTTCCTATCTTGAAATATAGGCAATAAATCACATTTACTATACTGTTATGTATATAGATCTCAGTGGGTTGTGTAATATGTCAAATAACTTGGACTTGTCTTTAGTTCTGAAACACATACTCTAGCCTGTCTCTGACCTACCTATCTCGAAATATGGGCAATAAATCACGTTACATGTTCACATGTCATGGGACCCTGGGCCTTGCCTGAGGTGTCTCAATGTCCCTGGTAATTTGAGGCACTTGGATGTCAAGGTCCAGAGCTTCAGACTGTCAGGGCCCTCTAAATGTAGCCTTTGAAAAGCCTCAGCTTAGGCACCAGGATTTAAGATGAACTAAGACTGTTTCATCAGAGCTTCAGAGAACAGCAACTGTAAAAGATTCTGGCAAGTTACTAGGGCCTCTATAACTTCAGATCTTATGCAGAGCCTCTGACCTTCAGGAGCCTCAGGAAAGATGAGGCCTGAGTCTTTTTGAGGCCCCTGACAGTCCAAGGCTCCAGGACACAACCCTCATTGGCCCAATCCACAATCCAGCCTTACCATAATTCATACAATATGTGTTCATGAACCCTCTTCCAGAATTTACACACAAAGAGGATGCACAAAGATGTTGTAAATACACACACATGTACAGTGCTTTAATTTAGCTCTTAAGGCAGCCAGTCTCTCAAGCATTGCTCGCTCAAGTGAATAGTATGAAGCCCATTTTGAATTTCATATCAGTAACACAATAGCAACAATACACAATAGGTATGGTGTAGGGCTGGTAATCGTGAGATCACTGGTTCGATTCCCGGCTCCTCCAGTCATATGTCGAAGTGTCCTTGGGCAAGACACTGAACCCCAAGTTGACCCCGGCGTGTTAGGTCAGCAGCTCTGCCATTAATGTGTGAGTGTATGTGTGCGCTTGTGGGTGCGAATGGGTGAATACGAAGCAATATAAAGCGCTTTGAGTACCAGTATAGGTAGAAAAGCGCCTTATAAGTGCAGATCATTTACCATTAAAGTTGTATAATGCCAAATAAATAAATAAATTAATAAAATCATGATTGGGTATTAAATGGGCATCCCAGAGAGGTTGAGTCTTTCAGAATTACCCAGGTCCATTAAAAACACTTGCCTCTAATTCTCTTACCACCATTTAACATAACTGCATGTCTTTGGACAGCGCAAAGAACGTGCAAAACTTCCGAGTTCGACAGAAATGAAATGAAATTTAAACCTTCTAGCTGTGAGGTGGCATCGTCAGTGTGCTGCTCACCAATACATCAAGTATAAATCAGTCTCTTAGTTAAATGTCCCACTCTAGAGTCTGTTTGGAAGCAGGACCCTGATTTTCAGGCACTGTTAGTCCAGTTGTTGCAGATGCAGAAAAGCACCAGTGTTCACTTGAAGGACAGTCAGGTATGAAAGCATCTTAAACTTCCCTGTTTTTGTTACATTTGTTGTTTTGTACATTAGATTTATTAGGGTATTTACGTGGCATAAGAATCAATTAACAGATCAGTGGACTGTATTTAAAGAAGCCACCATGAAGCATGACAGTTGAAAACATTTGATGAATAAAGCATGGTGGAAAGTTGTGCCAAAGTTAAACCCTACCAGCTGCAGACTGACCTCTGACCTCCCAGCGGTGCCCTGGGACGAAAATGGAGCACTCACCTTCATGATGACACTCAATGAAAAAATGAAACCAGGGGTGGGGTGGATAAGAGGGTAAGACCAACAAGGAGGTGAGAAAAAGAGAGCGAGAGACAGAGTGGGATTATGGAAATGTAATATCCGGCTGATAAATCATAGTGACTGTCAGGTGCTCAGTCATCTGATAATATGACAGACAGAGGCAAGACGGCTTCCTCTCCAACCCACTGCTAATTATAGATAGACATAATGAACTCACATCAAGTGTGTGTGTGTGTGCGTAAGAGAGAGTGTGGGTGTGAAAATAATCTGTCACTTTTGTTTGTGGTAACCGGTTTATTTTTGGTGTGTGTATATAGCAGTCTGTTAATATCATGTATTTCTGAGGAACTGATTATACAAATACGGTACAAAATGTCCCATCTCCCTGTGAACGCTTGGTCTAACACAGTCTGCTTTTATAAATGCTAGCACAGTTAGTGTGACAGCTGAAAAGTTTGATGAAGTAGGCTCTGTTAGTCACTCTCCAGTCTGTTTGGGTTGAGATTTTACTTATTTATTTGTGTAGTTATAAGAATCTGCTGCCCAAAGACTGGAACTTGTCTACAACATCCTTTTGGATGAAGTGTGTTTAATTAGACTGCGGTTTTACCCTGGCACTCTAGTTTCCTCAACTGCAGTAAAAGGAATACTTTTTCTGAACAGGACTGAAGACCAAGAAACTGTTCTTGAAATTAGTTGCTTGTGCCGATGGGGGAAATACAGTTTTCTTTTGACAGTACATTTGCCGATTGGAGAACTGTGTTCTTTATTTAGCAAATTCTCACTGAGCAAAGATTTGTGTATTGATCTTCTGATGGGTGATCAAATTTGGTCTGTCTGATCATGCTTTGGATAAATTTTTTTTATTTATTTAAAAAAGTTTTATCCATTTATTATTTTAGTTTTTAAAAATAAAAAGCACCTCTGTCATTTTTGTTCCAAAATGTATAGGCTGAAAAGCAGAAATTCTGGGGATGCAGGATGAGAAAAGTTTGGCTGTTGACTTTCTACAAGAAAGTTGTTTCATACGTGCCCCTGAGGACTTCCGAGTTCTGCTGCCAAGCATTTCAGTAATGGTTTGATAGGCCCTCTTTGACTTGCCCTCGGCACTTGCTAATACTGTATGTAGCACTACATCTCACATAAGTGGGGATTGGGTCTGAGGAAAGCAGAGAACTGAAAAGTAAGACACACTTGCACTCGACCAGTAAATTGACATACTCACCAACTAAAGCACTTTCAGGAAATAAATTCTAATGTCCTTGATTTTAAGTGGCAACGTGAGTTTGTTAAATTACTGTTACAATATGCAGCTGATTTCAAGACTAGTTTAATCTGGGACTTATTTACAGCTCCAAGTAAAAGCAGTTAACTAGACTGTAGGACAGAGCACCAGCTGTTCTACAAGCTTTAATTAATGTACATGGATTGAAGAGCAAATGTTAGTAACAGTCCAACAAAACAGGACTAACATGAGAAGAAGTTACTGTTTTCTATATTGAGTTGTGTGTTCTGTTGTAAGAAAATGGATTGTCATCTCAATATCAGTTAGATGAGTTTGTCCAACAAAAGATTTCCCGTCAATCAGAAATTATGAACTTGCAGGACAGAATGCATTTGTTGCTTTACATCTGCAGCTATACTAAACAAAATAGCTTTTTTTTAACACAGACACTGAGGGAATAACATAGGCAAAATAAGCAAAAGTAAGTATCATCGGAATAAAAGCAAGTAATAAAAAGTCTGATTCTGAGTGCAATTGATTTCTCAATTTGGCAACCAAAGAGGAAACTACTTTCTACGTTTTCTGCTTTTGTTGTGTTTTCTATTACTACATTTTCTTACATAATGATTTTTCCAACAGAGCCCCAAAGAAATTCAATAGGAGAAAAGACATTTGCAGGAGACTGCAATGAGAGACGCAGCAAAACAAAGTGAAAAAAGAAGGTGTGAGCTCTACATCTTCGCATCTTCATGTAATATTAACAAGTAATTAAAAGAACTGAGGGTAATTGAGCTGAATAAGACAGAGAGGGAGACGCTTCTGTGAACTGAGCAGTGTGTATTTCACTTGCAACAGCTCAGCACATTAAAGCAGTGTCCACGTTTAACAAAGAACTGTTGGTTTTACTTTACTCCATGTAACCCTGCACCTTAAAATATGGTTGGTACAACATTCAGTTAATATCTGTCAAGTTACCCAGGAATTTCTTTAAAAATGTATAAACAGTGCTGCAAAAAAGGTTTTTGATCCTCTTCCTGTTTTTTTTTAGTTGCACCTAAATAAATCTAATCATCAAACTAATTTTAATATTACAAAAGATAACTTGAGTAAATAATAAATGCATTTTTTAAATGATTAATTATTAAGGGAAAAAAGCTGTTCAAACCTGCCTGACCATATGTGATTAAGTAATTGCCCCCTAAACCTTAATAGCTGTATAATGTCAGAAGCTTTTCAGCTTCATGTGCCTTCTCTCTAACTTATACTAGGATAAAGGTAAAGTAGATCAGATGCCATTATCACGCCATTTTAAGAGACACCTGCTGGCAAAGGGGCACTATTTCATATGTCAGGAAATACCTGCCAACTGCTATTACTGTGCTATTCCACAAGATGCCTGCAGCAGGAGGGGCGCTATATCAGGTGAATTTTCTATGGGTCTTATGAGATGGTATGAATAAATGACCTTTATGAGTGTTTACGTTGGAACATTTGATCCATTTGTTTTAACATGCTAACATTTGCTAACTGGTACTGAACACAAAAACAGCAGAGGTTGATGGGAAAGTCAGAATGAATGTAGTTTTGGAGGTGTTACAATTTATCCTGAGGCAGACAGCCTTATATAATCTGTTTGAATTGTCATTAGTTTTCAACCCTCTTTTGTGTAGATAGAAGTGACAGAGGTGACATTGCATGATTTGGTGGCTGTTTACCTTTATTTCTAGTTTACTTTTTCTGTTTCTCAGCCTTCCACACATCCACATTCACACAATATACGCTCACTTCATCCAGCTCTTATTAGCTCTCTGCCCTGGCCACAAGAACAATAACATCACAACTTTTAAAGGAATGATCAGCATCAGTAGAAACTTCATTCTAAGCAGAAATTTCTCCCATTACCCTCTCTCTCACTCACCCCGATTCTCCCTGAGGCAAAACATTTTGCTGACCAAGACTTAGCCAGTCATCAAGAGCTACAATTTCCCCCTTTTCCACAGTTCACTTTATGGCAAGTCTGCTCGTAACAGAGGCCAATAAACATAGACGTTCTCATTTTCACCGATGAGGAAAGCTCTTTTAGTCCTGAGACATTTTCTTCAACACTGGGAAAGTGCACTTTGGTTTTAACTTGAAACTGATGCCAGCATTGTAATGCTGTTGGAAGTCTGAAGTCCCCCGTTGTTCTGTTTGTTATCTGTCTAAATGGGGTTGTCCACTAATGTCTTTGGCAAAATCCCAATGAAGAAAACTAATCATACCAGAATATTTCATAGGAGAACTTTATATTTTCTAATTTGCAGTCTTACAGTTTGTAATCTGAAGGTGTTCCACGGTGGAACAAAGTGCCCATTAGGACAAATAATGTTCAAACTTCAACTTCTATCAGAAACAAGTGCCTTAAATGCCCTTTACATTTATCTATATTTGACAAAATTGTCCACTGGAAATCATCCAGACCATTCATTGATTACATAATGATAAGAAAAGATGATTGCATAAATCTATGTACCATAAACTGGTAACTAGGACTGAAAACCATGACATTAAGTAGAACCAACCAGTTTTGACAGCTGAAAATGAAAAGTAAAGGCATCTGGCATTCTGTGCAATCACCAACTCCGCATCACAGCTATCTCCCTGCACAGCTCACACAATCGATTCAATCCTGCAGGACTTTTTTTTTATCATTGTTTAACACCCAGGCAGCAACAGTGAAGGCTGTTGCTAAATCACTTTATGTGAATAACAAAGTTAAAATAAAAAACAAACATAAGTGCTTCATTTGTGCATTTAGCAGCACTAACTCCACAGACAACAGAGGATTTAGGTCCATAGTTCCCTTTGAGTCCAGTACAGCTCTAGGAAATATTTACAGCAGAAGAGATATGCAGCAGACAACAGGAAGTCAGTCTGAGTGTATTTAGCATGATAATACTGTATAGCCTTCTGCTCTGGATTAATTAGAAATTCTAATTACAATATTCAAAGTGTATGTGATGTGAGTAAGAAACAAACATTTGAATATGTTTATGATTACAGTCTAATTCAATGCAGCGCAAACTGCAAACACTGATGGTGACTCATGGTCATATAACATATCCCTCTGCCAGCAAAGACCTAGCATCTGGGTAAAACAAAAAGAGGAAATTTAGAAACCTTCCCTGACTTTAGAAGATTCACCTTTGACTTGTTTTACTTTGACTGCTGAAGCCTCATATTTGATTTTGGCTGAGCACTAATATGCACTTTTTACACAGAGTGAGGATTCTGAAGTTTGTCTCCCAGTTACAGCCACATAAAACATACACTAGCTTTAAGTATTTGGACCTTTAATTCAGTACTTTGAAAAAGCCCCCTGGGCAGCAATTACAGCTTCAAGTCCTCTTGTGTAAGTCCCCACAAGCTTCTCACACCTGAATTTAGGCAGTTTGTATTATTCCTCCTGACAGAATCTTTTAAGCTCCATCAGATTTGATGGGAACTGCGAACTGTCATTGAACTGTCATCTTCAGGTCTCTTCACAAATGTTCTCCGTGGTTTAAATCTGGGCTTTGGCTGGGCCACACAAGGACAGTAAGAAAATTGTTCTAGAGCCATTTCAGTGTTGTCTTGGTTATATGACTCAGGTCACCGTCATGCCGAAAAGATGAACCATGACCCCAGTCTCTAGTTGCATGCCCTCAGGAGCAGGTTTTCTCAGAGGAGCTCTCATTTTTGATTGCATTCATCCTTACCTCAGTTCAGCAGGGACAAATCTCCCTGACCCTGTTGCTAAGAAGCACCTTCATAGAAACATGTTATAATGAGCAATGCCTAGTGTTTCCCAAAAATACTGTAGTACTTGGAGTTGTGCTGAAAGAGAATAGTTTCTTCATGCTCTGAGTTTTTCACATTTAGTTTGGCAAACTCCAAACAGGCTGTTGTGCTTTTACTCAAGGTGGCTCCTGTATAGTCACTTTATAAAAACTTGATTGATGCAGTGCTGCTGACATCCTTGCTTTTTGGTGAAAATGCATTTTAAAATAAGCTCCACTGGGTACTTTAAAGCACTTTATCACTGGCTACCGCATTCAGCTGCAGTTGTTGTCACATGGCTAATACTGAAAACAAAACATGTTTTGTGCAAAGGTTCATAAGCCCAATATTTCTACATACAAGTAGCAACTTGAGAAGATGTTCATAGTGTTTGTTTTGTAGCATATTCACATTCATTCAGTGTAAACAACACAGCAGGACAATAATTATGTAGAATTGTCGACATAATCTTTACGCTAGCAGTTCTCAACCTTTTTGGCTTATGGATCCTTGAAATAAAGAAACGTTTACTTCTAACTCCCAGTTGTCTCCACTCATTTGGTCATTTTAAGGCTTTATAAAAGCCTGAATAGATGAAAGTGTACAGTGCACAATAATAAATAAGAATCTGAGATAGTGATTCTCGCTTATGCTTTTAGTCATTTGATGACCACTATTTTTCTTTCAATCTCTATTAGGCTATAAATCCGGGAGAACTGTAATTTTAGGTCTACAAGAGCTAGGTTACATCACCAGCTTAAAGAACATTGTTGTTACATTCTTTGAAACAATTCACATCTTTGTACCAAACCACAAAGTCTTTATGTCAGCCAGCTCTTTTCTTGATACGTTAAATCTTAATCATACAAGACAAAGTATTATTGAACCCTTGTAAGATGTTGAACATCTTTAACAGATGGATGTTGGTCTTGTGGCAAAATGTCAAATAAAAAATTAAAGACTAAACATGTCAAACATTTCTGGGAGGAAGGGAGATTCCACACAATCATCCTGTTTACCACAGCTCCCTGCAGCGGTGATGTGCTGGCATATGTCTGTCAGTGTATGATGGAAAACGAGATCTCTGGAAATGATATGTTGTGAGTGTATGAGAGCTGGCTTCCAAACATGTTCCTGTATACTCAGCATAGATCAGATAGAAAGCTGCCAGCTCTCTGTCGATTAATGGCTTTCGCTTGCATTGTTAACATTCCATCTTGCCCTCCTCTCTCCTTGGATTTTCAATTCTTCTGTCCCTCGTCTCCAATCCCTCTCTCCTCCAACCTGTATCCTTCCTGACATCCTGGGTGATGGAGTTTAGGATGGGGGATATTTAGGGAGGGAAGAGAGAGTAATGCTGGACCTTTTTCTGACAAGCTCAGAGTCAGAGAGGAAGATAAATAAAGTTAGAGAAGAGTGAGATGAATTTGCACAGGAATGAAACAAGAAAGGAGAGAGATTCAGTACAAAGAACAGATAGGGGGAAAGATTGAGATATAAGAAATGAAAGAGAAAGAAACGCGTGTAATAGAGCACACCGGACTTCAGCTGGAGCGTGATGCCATTTTGTCAGTGTCCTGTAAGGAAGTGGAAAGAATCTCTGTTTTCTGCACAGACACACACACAGAGTACATAATAAGAAATCCATGCTGCATCTCACACAAATTTGTGTCTATCTACGGTTCTGTTCTGTCTATGTACATACTGGGTCCACTGTTAGATAAAGCCTTCCATTTTATAGATCTGCAGCATGACACAGGCTGACACCCAGTGCCCCTGGTACAGTGTGTGGAATACAGATTTTCCTAACCAATCATGCAATGTGGACGTGTTCCGGAAGTGTGATGGTTGCTTTAGGACAGAAAAAGACTCAACAGATACAGTTGGCTTGTGAATGTGTAACAAAACTCACAGCTTATAAGTTATGGGTTATAACAGAGTATAAGTATTGACTTTTTCTGGTCTGTAAGGCTGCAGGTTAGTTACCCCTGTTCCACCAAGCTAATTCAAGGGCTGGTTTGGAGCCTATTTTTGTACCAGGCTTTTGGTGAATAAAAGTGGTTACAGAGTAGCACCAACTTTCTGCTGGTCTAGAACCAAAAACTGTTAATGCCAGTCAAACGTAGACGCCATAGAAATCATGAGGAGCAGCACAAATGTATTGGACCAATTGAACTGTTAGTTGCTTGGAGTGGAGCTGCATACAGACAGTGATGTAATAATGTTCTTACAAGTTTGCAGGTTGAGTAACTCTGAACATCCTTTTTAGGGTTGCACAGACCCCAGAGTGTGTAGGCAGCTCCTAGATCAAGGGTAGGCAATCCTGGTCCTATAGAGCCGCAGCCCTGCTTGTTTTCCAACTATCCCAACCCTTCCCACTGGTGACTTCATGGATCAGGTGTGTTCCGCCAAACAGAAGCTCTAAGTGCAGGGATGGTTGTAAAACAAGCAGGACTGTGGCTGTAATTCCCACAACAGGAAGTGCTCCAGGATGCTAGGGGCAGTGATGAGCTAATGTGGCCCAGTGGCTACACAGTAGTGGTGGGCGGCTCGATCCAAAGTATCGATAGTATCAATACCAAGTTGGTATCGTTATCGGATCAATACTAGCACGATGGTATTGATATTTTCTCTCTTCTACTTTCAGTATGACCTTTCCATCAGAAATTAAACTTCCTGGTACAAACACTGCTCCTCTCACATCAACACAGTGACGCTGAGCAGTCAAATCCAGGCTGTAGTGAATGATGACACAGAGAAAGAGGAGCGTGGTGTCATCTACCGTATTTTACGATGATAGACGGAGGACTTTGGTGTGGGACTCAGGTCTTCTGCATCTCTGTCATGCACAGTAAACAGCATCGCTTTGCATTAATATTAGTAGCGCGTCATTCATTCACAAAACAAAGTTTCAGTACAACATAACAATTACGCCCTGATGAAAAACGTGATCAGGATTACAGTTTAGTTGTGTGTGAACGTAATCTGTAGGAGACAGGGTTGGAAAAAGCATAAACAAGAGAACATCAGCTACAAAATAAATGGAGAGAGGAGGGAAATCCCTCAGAGAGACCCCCGTATTACAGACAGAGAACCTCTGCCAGAAAATGCACC
>JAUBNQ010000002.1:3675582-3687929 GCA_032353495.1 Ctenopoma kingsleyae | reverse complement strand
GTACAATACTTAAATCAAAACATACTTAAGTAAAAGTAAAATTACAAAATTTAAAAGTTACTTTAAAAAGTAGAAGTCCACAAAAAACCTACTCAATTACAGTAACGCGAGTAAATGTAATTTGTTACTTTCCACCTCTGCAAGGTACAAAATCAAAAACTGAGCAACTGGGAGCAGTCTGGTTGGAAATGATGTGGGGGAGAAGTGGCAGTAACATCTGAGATGTCAGTTTTTCTGAGGTACAGTCCTCAGCAGATGGTTAAGTAGCATTTGAAAACCCCTCTACTAACATTTCTCCAGCCTCATAATTGGGAGTTAGCAATTTTTTTGCATCTTTTCAAACATTATAGTCACACCTACTTGAGAAGTGGCTGAGTGGGTTTGGTCAAGACCTAGTCCTGAAAATGGTCAAGACCTGTATTTCTTTCCTACGAGTTTTGTCATTCACTGAATTACTCCAAAAGTAAGACCAGAGCTATAATCTTTAGCATAAATCTAATTATAATTAGATGCAGAAGAAAAAAACATTCATGGGAAACAGAAATACTATAGAATACATGTACATATGCATATACAGTAGTATGCCATAGGTAGACATTGGCATATATACAGAACATACACATATACAGTATATGCTCCTGTATTGAATCTTGGAGAGCCTACGGTGTAAGCTATGCAAGCAGGTTATGCAGTTGTGAACATTAATACTTCTGTATTTAAGTATTTATTGTAGACTTAGACCTTACTTAGACCTGCCGATGAGATCATGTTCATTCATTATTTAGTTTGTTTATTTACATCATTTTAACCCTCTTTTTTCTCTCCCAAGCACATGAGCACACTGGCTGTGTGCCTCTCCCTCTTTCTTAAATTGTGTTAATTGTGTTAAAATTAAATTAAAATTTAAATAAACAATCTATACATTATACAGACTGTGAGTACTGTGTATAATCTCCATTCAAGTGTAGTTTAAAAATGTTCTCTCACTCATTTACCGTGAGTGAACGATCGTGTGACGTATTTCCTGTTCCTTTGCGGAGCAAAAATCTTTACCACAGACTCACTTTTGTCTAAGATAATAGACTGCATTATATTCTGTGGTGCGTTTGAGCCCGTGTTGCGTGGTCATGATGAAAGTGAACACTCAGAAAATCCTGGCATGTTGCCTGCGGTGTGTGAGGTCAGCTGCATAGCAGCTCTGCCATCGGTGTGTGAGTGCGTGTGTGTTTGTGTGTGCGAATGGTTGAATACAAAGCAGCATGATAATGGTACTTTGGTTTATACTAGTGATATGTGGTTACAGTGCTTCTGAAAACTGACTTGCAAAAGTGTGCCCCCCCAAAAAATTGCTCAGAAGGGATTGTTGGGTTTTCTCTCTGTATGATTATATACTTTTATATAACTGTAACGTTATATAGCATGATTTGGTGCTATATAAATAAAACTGCACTGAATTGAATTGGCCTGTCTGTGTCACTCTGTAATGACACCACCGAACCACTTGTTGGCGGTGGAGTTTCTCTGGCATTATGTTGAGCTTTTTGGCCACTGGGGTGAGTGTTTTTTTTTTTTTAGTGTGCTACAAACAATTGTCACAATGGTACCGGTTCCTTATACATCAAAATGTCTCACATAATGCATACTTACCTATTACTTACTGATTGCCATACTATTAACCATAACTATTTTTTTTCACTTTAACAGAAAACATGGAAAATGTTGTATCATGCAGTGTCAGTTGGTATATTTGTCCTGTTGTGTCAGTAAGACAAATGCGTCTTTAACATTGCTTGGCAACACATTGTGCAATGCAAAAAAAAAAATTTAATGTTAAAATAAAGTTGATTGTAGACCTAAAAATGTGAAGAGAAATGAAGGGTGTGTTCTGTGAGTCATTACACTCCTGCTGTTTGCTGAGAAGTAGCAACGCTGTGCTGAAGCAAATTATCTCCTTAAGTGCCACTGCCTTTTAGTGATGGTGGAGTTGATGCATCATCACACTTAACTGGCTTATTTCCACTAAATAAGGAAATTCTGTTTTAGGAAACATTTCACATTAAATGGTGCTTTTTTTCTTGCCTATTTAATTTTTAAAGACGCTTCTATCTGCACATTAAACGTTACGAAAAGATGACAACCAAATAAGATTTAACTTGACACAGAGGACGGAGGGCTTAATGTCACGGTGGTGAATCCAGCTACACACAAACATGCACAGCACAGTTATCTGGCAGTGTGAGTTAATTATGGCCCACGTGTCAACAGCTGAAGAGCTTAACACAGTCAATCCTTTAAAGTCACAGTCTGCACTTTCACTCAAATTAATGCAAATCATGCAAAAAAATAACTTGTTTCCTGAATAATATAAAAAGGCATTTGGAAGTTCATAGCATTTGGAAGCATAATAAATTGATAAGATGTCAGCTGAATGTTTTGCTTTCAGTCTTTCCCTCATGTTTCAAATTGAACCTGTGAGGTAATTCCTTTTTTCCGCCTGACTTGTGAATCGGTGCTTTAAAATTAAGTCAATTAGAACAAGTTTAATCCTGAAGTTTGGATGTCTCGGTGCATTTGCTGGAATGAGTGTGGCCAAGCTGAAAATCTCTGTATAATTTAGAGAAGCTTGAACCCAGGCAGCTTGACCTTATTTTCATGATTCTTTCAAATGCTGCCATACATTACCGCAGCTGCAGCTGCACTAGAGTTTGTTTGTTTGTTTCTGCTGTATATCATCTGATCATCATCATCAGCACAATTCTACAGCTCTTTGATTTAACACTTTTGCAACCTAAAACCAAACGTCATGATGTAAAGTGAACACAGTCACGTGTTCCCATTATCTTTTCTGATCCATTTGACTGAATAAAACCAACAAAACACAAAACCATGAACAAATCATTTTTAAACATATCAGAGCAAAGATTAATGGTCAAATCAAATTTGCATGTTAGACCATACTGACATCCATAAAAAGCCCTTGCAATAGCTGCCCGATGAATCTGTGGCATTCTGCTCATCAGTTTTTAATCAGGTTTGATTCCCCCCCCCGGATTTCTTCAGCACTTCCCAAAGGTATGCTGTGCTGGTTGGGCAGTGTTCCCAACCTTTTCAGTCCAGCTTCTCCCACACCAGCTGGTTAAGCTCTGGTGATTGAGCTGGCTGAACCATCACAGAGAGTATTCCAGCAGCTACTTTCTTCTCCAAACAATTTCTATACAACTGGAAAGCATGCTTGTGCTTACTGTCAAATAGCAAAAGATATACCAAATAACTAAATGCCCAAAGGGAATGACATGCCTCCTCAAAATGGAGGGGTAACGCCTTGCACACAATGCAGATCGCCCACTCTTCCATTGCCAAAGCATATCCAGATCATCACGTTTCCACCTCCATGCTTCACTAGTGATGTTAAACAGCCATCTGTCATCTTTTCATGAGCTTTCATTTTTCTGAGGTCTATACTGTATGTTCTTCACTTGGATCCAAACACCTCAAACTTCAACAAGATTGTTGGCTGGATGGTTCCAGGTATTTGAAGTCCAGTGTTTGTGCATCTTTGCCCGCTGCAATCTTTTCTTTCAAGGTACCATCCTTGGTAGGATTTCTTCCCTTGGCAACTCTGCCCATGAGACCAGCTGACCTGAGCCTCCTGTACACAGCACCTGCACACATTGGTTTCTCTATTATTTTATTCAGCAATGCAGCCACTTCAGGAGCAGTGGGGCATCTGTTTCTCAAGGTGGACACTCGTATTCTAAGACAGATGTGCCCATGGGCATTCTGTCCTGATTTGATGATGATCAATTTAAGACCACCCACCATTAAATTTCTGCTGCACAGAATGTGAAATTGTATATAATATGGCCCCTTTAACAACCTGGGTCTGTTCACACAACAACAAACAATTAACCTGTTTCATTTGACTATAATAATATTTCATAAATACAGCACTTTGCATAGCATGTTATAAGCCTATAATGACATGCATAATATACACATTACAGAGAGATGGAACTGCAAGGATGTGTTCATATACAAATCCTGCTGAGTAGTAAACCCCTTAATAAAGTTCCCAGCTGTTGCTGCCTAGCTCTGGATGAGTCTGTTTTCTGCGTGTGTGTGTGTGTGTGTGTGTGTGTGTGTGTGTGTGTGTGTGTGTCTACACTGAAAGGCTTTATATCTCTGTCTCTGTTAACAGGTGTTTTGTTAACAACCTACACTACCAAACACCATTATGGGCTGTGTCAGTAATCACACACACAAAGACACACAGTTAATATTAAACAGCCTGGTAATTATGGTACAAGCTTACACACACCACACACACACACACACACACACATGAAAGGTTGTAGTTTGGCTTCAGAGAAAATACATTTTCTCTGGTTTTAGGGATGTCTTTTGTGTGTTTGTGCAGTGTGAGTGCCTCGCTAAGCCAGTACAGCCAACTGATGTACAGTAAATGGATGCACAAACACACACCTAACCCTACACACACATCGATTTTTAACCAATATTCAACCACAAAGTGAAATCCATCTTCTATATAGTGATTCAGAAAGATTCACATTCCTATCCACGTCACTTTCTGCTCATTCAAACACTGTTTAATGAGACGGCACTAGAGAGAAAATAATTTAACGAACAGACGAGAGAAAGACACTGAGAGGTGTAATTAGCCACCTGCAAAAACAGAAACTTGTACTTACACACTCACACAGACAGGCACCTGTGCAATCACTGAAGTCAAGAGTCATTCTTGGATATGTTTTCATTCTAACTGCTACTAAATAAGGGGTTGAATAAATTCTAAGATTAGTCACAAGAAAACCTTTATGGACATCTCAGTAAACTAAAGTTTTGTCCCTTCTTGTGTGAAATATCCTCACATGAAAATAATGATTATTCTACAGAGAAATTGACTATTACGGCTTGACATCCAGCTTTAGACAGAAAAAGGATTGACGTGAATCACTGTATGATCACTGTCATCATATCTGTTCCAACAGTGAATAAAAACCTTTGCAGGATGAACACTCTTTGCTAAGTTTTTTTTGACTTCATGAATCTTTGAAGAGTCAGTGACTGGATCCCCCTCTGGGTTTGCAGACTGGGTCTTCATTCATACCAAAAGATGTTCAAGTATGGTTGAATTTAACTTGTTTGCATGAAGTGTCTTCCAAACACAACAGATGTATAATGTGTTAACTGCTTTGGTCCAAGTTTCCAGGACTGTTGGTTTTGGAAACCTTTCAAAGACAGCTACACCAGTCTGGCACCATCACTCGTATGTCTCTCAACAGACTCACAAGAGACAACTACCACAACCAAGACAATAGTCATTTAGCTGCTAGTGCTAATCCATAAGTCTTATTCCTGCGTAAGTGAAACACCCTGCATGCATCTGCAAACCTTATCAGTTGCTACGTCATTAGAACTGACATGTACCTCATGATTTTTGAAACTTGCTGCACACTGCATTACGCTAGTGTGTAGCACCTTGTTGGTGATTGGTTCATTGGTCAAAGGGCACACCCAACCACTTCCTTTTTCCTTCCTGCCTCCTTCTAAAATGCACCATTAGCAAGCTTACTAAGTATTTGCGAAGAACAAAAACAACATAATGGCACACACACACATACACACGCATCACAACTTTTACAGGACTGTCACGTTCATCTTTCTTATTACTTCAACCGCAGTTCTCCTGTGTTGCACAAATAAGAGCAGGCCTTATGAGAGAATGAACACGTCAACCGTTGGTGAAGAGAGGCAGTCACTCAGAGAGAAGTTTGCAGGCAGTCTTCAGCCATTGCACTATATGAGTAACGTTAGCTCAGTTGCTGAGCCTACATAAAAGCGGTCTAGCAGATGCGTAAGGCTGTGTCATGTGACCTCGCTTAGCAAACTGTACTAGTAAAAGGGGTGGCCAATCTTGGTCCTTAAGAACCACTGAACCACAATCCGGCTTGTATTCCAACTATCCCTGTCTTACCCACTGCTGATTACCTGAAACAGGTGTGTTCAGTCAATCAGAAGCTGCAAGTCCAGGGATGGTAGGAAAACAAGCAGGGCTGTGGCTCTCGAGGACCAGGGCCAGGCACCCCTGTACTGATACATATATAATATATAGTTATATTTATGTAGTTACCAACCATAATATAGCCAGAATCGAGATAATGAATAAATAAGGTTTCTCAGTGCAGAATTAATGTTAAAATGTATCATGTCATATCAAGCTTCCACTATTGCCACCTCTCACACATACATAACACGCATAAACTGTCTGCTGTGCTCATTACCAAAAACGCCATCTCTTCTGAATCTAAAGAGCTTGATGGCAACCATTGTCGTAATAAGACAGAACAGGTGACACACACCATGAGTACCCCTGTGTCCTATCTTACTAAATTAGCTCATTTTGTAAATTACTCAGTGACACAGATGCAGATGAGACCACCACATACCAGAGGAAAGGTGTTCAGTGCGATGCTTGGAAGTCTTGTGCAAAGCAATCATAAACCCTCCCTATTCCATTCCCCACAGAGTTAGCATATATGACTTTTTTAATTGCCTGGTTTACAAAATGTGCTTCCATAGCAAGTTGCGTGATGTAATTGTTAGAAAGTAGTTTTCACAATTCTTTTCTGTTCTCTCTCCATTTCCCGTAATTGAAAAGTCCGTAAAGATGCTGGATGCAGAGTTTGTGGCAAGATTTTCTTTCCTTATAGTACTTTTCGACAGGGTAACTGTTCAAATAGGACAATCGAAAAAAGTACCTGTATCATTTTCTTTCCTTTCATCATCATGGTACATGACACATTAGACACTTGAGTGCAAGTTGTGCTTAAAGTTTTATTTTCATGTTAACTAGTACAAGAGTAGAGCAGGGGACTGACTGGAGTTTTGTTTTGTTCTAATTGTGCTATGTTTAAAGCTGTCACCAGACACACAGTGGTGAGCCTCCTGTGACCTAAACAGTGTTCTTTTTGTCTCTTTAGAGGAGTGTTCTGTAAATAGATGTGATATAAAAGAAGGTATAAAAGCCACTGTGTGAGATGAAAAACAAACATAGGACATGGGGGGCGGACAGCCTCACCGTGGGAGACTAATCAAGTATTCTGACTTAAGTTAAGACTTTTTCCCGTATAATTAAAGATAGAAAAGAAAACCATATCAAATGTTAAACAGGCCATCGTCTACAGTATCTGGCATCTGAACTGAATTTCGCCAATGCTGGACCTCGCATAGAACTGTCACATGTTGAAAGCTGTGAACTCCACGAGCGGCGACATGCACACACACACACACACACACACACACACACACACACACACACACAAGACAAGCAGGTCTATTGTCACCAGTCCCACCAGATCTGCTCTGTAAATAGACAACTTCCTGAAATAAAAAAAAACAAAGAAAACAGTTGTACTGCGGTACAACGTACAGACACACAGTTGGAAATGGATAAATAATTACAGCCCTCATACATTAAAGATGACAGAGAACAAAGGCTGTGTACTGCCATGAGAGTTTCCAGAGCAGCACTAAAAAGAGCAAATGATGAATAAAATAAAATGAAGTCATGCTATCACTGATAATTACTACACTAAGTTTTTTTTTTCAACTCTGACAGAGCTAAAGTCAGGTAAGAGGAAAGAGATTTCATTTTAGACCTGTGAAAGAATTCTGCACCTGCTGGAGTCACAACAATATCAGAAACGGTAACTGAAATTCAAAAGTTGGAGACACGTTGGGGACACAAGAGCTTAAGAAATAAAACTCAGCAACTCTGTAGTTTATCTGACAAAAGGGAAAATACTGTGACTTTGTGAGATTATTATGGTCATCCTCGCAGAAGTGAAAGTTATCTACAGTAGTCAAAAAAAACTGTATTTGGAACTCCAACTCCTAAAAGTTATCAGCAGCTCATTTTCAACATGGTAAAAAAATAAAGCTGGATGTATTGAAATAAGCAGTGAAGGACTTAGTGATTCAATATAGTGTTCATGTGAGATTCTGATTTAATATTCTGATTGGTTTAAAGGTAAAGGTGCACAGTGGAGAGAGCTCTGGGCTATAGGAGACAGGTTGGATGAGGAGAAACCTATTTGAAAGGGAAAGGTGAAGTGAGGTGAGGTGACTGCAATCAAGCCCTCTGACATCACGCTGTCTTATTCAGGCCTTATTCAGAAACACTGTGTTTCATGCTCCCTCTACTGCCAGATCCCAGTTCCAGGTGCACCCATTGTTCAGAGATGGGGTGAAGAGATGGATAATACAGCATACAGATAAATTAATATGCAAATCAGTAAATCGAGAAGAGCAGAGTTTTCATACTATTACAGATCAAAACAAGGTCAAGTTTAGGGGAAGACTACAACTATGATTCACCATACCTGCTTTATTTAGTCATTACCACAGTAACTTCTTTACCTTTAGCAGTAGCCATTTCCAGATTTGGTAGAGAAACTGAGGTAACATGGAATGCTCTTTGCCAGCACAGTCCCTTAATGTAAAATAAAAATGTGTTCAATTGGCCTGACTCACTATGGGAGGTATTTAGATGACAGAAGCTGCTGTAAGTGTGGTCAGAAGAGCACTTCAGCTGATCTGACACTCAATCCACACAAACATACATGAAAGCAACCCATGAGCCATGAGTAACTAAAAGCAGCTGAAAGCATTGTCTTAAATATTAAGCTGCTTTCTATCCTCTCCTTACTCTACTACTAACATTTACCAGTTATATTGACAATAAGAAAAAGACACCAGCAGCAACCCCTGACGTTAAATACTTCCCAAATGCCAAACATGTTTTAGTACACTTAATTTGTTTCTCACTAGCTACTTTTACAATATTTTGCAGAAACCAAACAGCCAGTGGGTACAGCACACAGGGTCAAAACCCCCTCAAAACACTCTTTGGTCCGTGCGGCCCCGGCCTCTTATTAAAAGCTGACCCTGTGGTTGAACCTTCATAACATCCCAAAAGCGATTCTGACGTGGACGCTGACAGGTTCTGCTCTCAGGTTAGCAAGCCTAGATGAAAGGTCAGACAATGCCAAAGAAAATATAGTATTAGTACACAAGCCAACTCCGCTTTGATCGCTGTCTGTTCACTTTGTCTTCTCTCTCCTTTTCCCCCTCACACTTTCCACATCCTTCCCTCATCTCCTGTTCTTTCTCATTCTCCCCCCCTCTCTGTTCCCTCCCTCCCTCCCTCCCTCCACACTCCTCTCTGTTTGACAGTCAGTGAGGTGTGCAAAGTAATTTTCGGAGGCCATTTCCACGTCCCAGGAGAAGCACTGAGTTGTACAATTTGCATTCATTGTAGCACAATAGAAAGCAACGGCTGAGAAAATCTAACTTTCCTCAAAAGATGATGTGAACAGAAGAATATAGCCATACACTGAAGTACAATAAATGCAGACATGCAAACATGTTTTTACACAGCTGAATAGATTTGATCAATTTTGATCATCTCTGCACTAGCCTCATTCCAGTCTCTCCATAAATAAAACAGGATGAAGTTCCCAAGTGGACAGTTTTAAAGGTATGACTTGGTCCTTCTATTTTACTCTCACTTTGGAAAATGGTCACCATACAGTATCTGTACCCAAAAGATCCATTCTAAGTCACCGTACAGTCAAGCATTATTTATAATGGAATAGAGTTAAAAACCACTGTTAGAGCTCCCCTAGCATCACTGGGTGTGCGAAAACTCTCCACTGCAGTAAAGTCAGACAGCAGAACCGTCAGACAAAGATTTGACCAAGTAAGGTAGCTAAGGCCATATATACCCCACCCATTTGTTCCACTCTTCATTTCAGAGCCTGTCATAAGTCCAAGACATTACATTTACATTTACAAGAGTAAAGAATTTATGCAGATAGTTTATTCACCATCACACAGTCATACTTTCTGGTGTCAAGTGGTTTACATGCTGGTATTTATCATTTTAACAGTCTGACTTGGTGTACTTCACCCCTCTAGTACAACCCCAATTCCAATGACTTGGGATGCTATGTAAAATCTAGATAAAAATCCAATACAATGATTTGCAAATCTCATAAACACATACTTTATTCACAATAGTACAAGTAATTGTACCATTTTAGGCCATATGATGATCTAAAACCTGGATATATCTTTCAGCATTGATGGAGCCTTTCCAAATGTGCAAGCTGCCCATTCCATTCCTAATGCACCCCCATAATTTTAGCCCCATAACAGATTTTTGAACTGAGCACTGATAAGCTAGAAGGTTTCTCTCCTCTTTATTCAAGCGGACACGGTGCCCATGGTTTCCAAAAAGAATGTCAAATTGACAATTTCTGACCAGAGAACAGTTTTCCACTTTGATATGTTTTTCATGTTTTATTGTGAATGAAATATGGGTTTATAAGATTTGCGAAGCTTTGCATTCTGTTTTATGTAAATTTTACACAGTGTCCCGACTTTTTTGGAATTGGAGTTATACTGTATTATACTGTATGTAGACATAAAAATAGTCACGCTTAGTACATTGTTGCATATCCTTTGCAGGAAAGAAATCTGTGATTCATAGATATTACCAGTTACTGAGGCTTGTCTGATGATGCTGTGCTTGGCATGCCATTAAACCCCTTTAGCTTATGCTTGTTTTAGCTGGTTACTTTGTTGATAGAGGTGGGCGGATCAATCAAAATATTGATAGTATTGATACCAAAGCTGGTATTCTTATCGGATCGATACTAGTATGATAAAAATAGATACTTTACTTCAGTGCAGGAGAACGCTCTCTACACTTTTGACTTCAGGCAGTCCCTTCTCCTCTCCATACTTGCTCTCGCTGTCGATTAGATATAAGTTAATCTTTAATCTGTCGATAAGACCTTTTATTCAGAACCACGGTTGCTCATCTGTATTGGTAGTCATTGACTAACCAACACCTGATTGCTGAGAAGTATTTCTAATCTGTTGGACAGCTGTTAAAGAAATTTTCTTTATTATATTTCACAATAACATGGTCGATTTTTACACAGTCTGTACCTGCTGCATGATGAATCCCCATTTAGTGTCACTGCAGCAGCATCAACAAAGCACTGACATTATTGCAAGTCACACATTCAACGTATGAGTACTGAGCATGACAAGAAACACAGTCTTCAAGATTAGTCAAACAGAGTTATCAAAGGGAGTTAGAATGAAAAAGCTGCAAGGCAACTGCTGATCTGTGCAGTGAAATATGACAAATATACACATCAAAGTCATTGTTAGACAGATGTGAAAGGATGTATAGAGTATATTTAGAAAAGTAAAAAGAGAAGAAGAAAGTGGGAGCACCATCAGAGACAGGTGGTATGTTGTCAGTGTTCTGTATCTGCGGCCCAACTATCCCCTTGGAAGATCAGAGGGCTTGGCAAGAAGATAATGTATCATAGTTGAAGGGAGAAAATATGTTTCTGGAGGATCTCTAATAAATTCATCAAATGGGAACAGGTGGATAGGCAGATGGAAGGGGAGGGAGTAGGCAATATTAACAGACAGAAGACTATTTGGAATGAATATGACTTAGATTTTTCAAGCACCATGATTACACAGTGGAAATGCCCTGGTACTTTTGTGCAGATACACTAGAGGACTAGCACAGTCAACTGGAATAACATTCTAATTCATGACAAAAGTTCAGACCACTCATAAACACACAAAAACAGGCAGGTTGAATGTTTGCATTTGCAAACATGGTACTGTTGAATCGTTATTTGTACAACACATACCATGTCTAAAAAAATACAAAAATTACAAAAGCATATAAATAATAAGCCTAATTAATTGTACTAATTTTAACAAAAAAATATTAAGTAACCTTATGATTAATAGAGTGTTTTTACTGTGATAATATAAACACTTTGTTCATGCAGAAAAAGTGTCAGACTCATGCATTCTCACAAATAAAAATACCGAGTGTGTTAGCAGCACTCGCTGCAAGACATGTTGTCTGATAACTGACAAACATCTACAAATGATAAAGCAAGATGTATAAGCAACATAAGGATTAAGCATCCATTCAAAGCAGTTTGACAGACAGTGAAAGATGCAGATGTTTATGTGCAGCCTGTCTGAGAGAGAGAATGAATGTCTAGGACACTGTCAGTAAACTGGTTCAATTAGTCTATCAAAACAGGCTTGTGTTAGTGTCTGTGTGTGTTGATTAGAACAATATTCAAGAGAGATCCATATCACACAAGCGGTATAAAATGACTGTGCGCATCAGACTCCTTAACACACCAAGTGTTTACACTGTACAGTTTTGAGTTGCCTTGGCTGACCCTACCAGGGGCATGAAGCCCCCGACAACA
>JAUBNQ010000002.1:3656760-3675276 GCA_032353495.1 Ctenopoma kingsleyae | reverse complement strand
ACACACCAAGTGTTTACACTGTACAGTTTTGAGTTGCCTTGGCTGACCCTACCAGGGGCATGAAGCCCCCGACAACACAGCTCCTAGGATCACTGGGACACTCAAACCCCTCCACCACGATAAGGTGACGGTTCAAGGAGGGGAAAATATATGTATATAATAAATGTATATTTAATTATATAAAAATTTCTAACTTATTTTGTACAAATTGGTTGCAATTATATTTAAATTGTGGAACAATTACTGGGTATTTATTAGGCACTCAGTGGGCTGTGATTTACCAGGTTACTGTGTTACTGTTCACCTACCTTAATCTCTAACGTGGACTTCCTCACTTCCTCATGTGAACTCCAGACCATGTTCATAGAATCACTTCATGAGTCATTTTGTAATGCAGCAATAAAAGACCTACGGCCTATCTGGTGTGATAATGGAATCATACCAAAATGCATTTTGTGATCTAATTGTCTATGATGACTCTTCTCTTGCGTTTGACTGACAGCGGGTCTAAAGAGAGCATCATTGTATCAGTGAGGGAAGGGTGTATTTAATTGTGTTAATGCCACAGTGGAAGATTGTTACCAACAGCTGGATGACTTTAAACATGGCATGTTAGCAGTGGCACAGCAAGCTGCTCGTTCACCGATCCACTGATCCCTGTTACAGAGAAAAGAGGGAATCAGTGAGGGGTGATGAGGTACAATGTAGAGGAGGCCATAATTAGACAGAAACACACACATCAGCGCGCGCACACACACAAGCTGTCAATGTAAGGGTGATTTATCACAGGTGGAGACAGGAAATAGACCTTTGCAGATCAATCACAGACTTATCAAAAAGAGTGGGGATTAAAGATTGGCCTTGTCAGAAAGTGATACATAGACCATGTCTGTGTATGTGTGTGTGTGTGACAATTTAAGGAATTTAAGTGGATACTAACTACAAAGGAAATAGACCCTTATACTGTAACCTAGACCATACCAAATGAGCTCAACACGTACAGTATGCCCATTCTTGGCTGTTTTCCTACAAAGATGACCTTCTACTGAACACAGGCGAGAGAGAGGCGCTCGTCCTGACAAGAGGGATCTGTGTGTGGTATGGAAATGCCACAAAAGTGAGAGGAAAACTCTCCAGGGACTCATTAAACTGCAGAGGGAGGGTCATCAGCTCTCATCTGCCCTCCACAGACACTCTCTGGACATCCATCGCTGCAGGAACAAAGCACCGGTCCTCCTCAAGAGACTCACACCATCCCCGACACTCTCTGGTCACGGCTTTGTTGTAGCACTAACAGGACTACATTCACCAATAGCTTCTTTTTGCTAAGGACATTCAGGCTGGGGGGACATGTATAAATCTTTCTGTGCTTGTTCTTATATATGTCTATATATAACTTGATGTAGAGCACAAGTCCAGTCTGTCTGGATTCAGGATTCCACAGTTTTTAATCTCAGACAGTGATTAAAAGGTCTTGTGGCTGTAATGAGTCTTGCTATCACTCGGCCTGTGCTTGCATCATCACTTATAGGATTCGGGGCAGTGAAGAGACCCTTTCTTTCTATGAGGCACAGAAGCAACTGACAAGTGAAATGTTGTAATACAAGCATGTCATACTTCAAACTTTTAGAAGAGAGGTTGATCAGATGTAAGATGTTTAACTGGGGCAATAGTTAACACACAAGTTGAAACGCTGGCCAGGTTCTGCACAGCTGCCACAAACTGTGAGACAGATAACACAGTTGCCCCCAAACATAATTCTCCTGTAGTTTGCAGCCAGACAAGTCTTTCTATAAGTCACACAGTATGTGAGCACTGCACTATAACATTTTTCTTTCTAATACAACAATACGTAATGCTGCGTGGAAAACACTCTTTGGATTGGAAATTGTTAAAAAAAAAAGAGGACATGGTTAGAGGTATGAACGTACATAAAAACCGAGCACAACTTTTAACACAGATAGTTTTTAAAACCCTGTTTCCAAGAAAGTTTGCATGCCGAGTAAAATAAAAATAAAATCACAATTAAATGTTTGGTAAATCACTAAATACTTGCACTAAATCTGATTAAAATTAGTACAAGTACAACATATCAAACTTTCATTTCATATGTTTTTTTTTAAATACACAATTTCAGCTTCTCAACAGCTCAGGTCCTCCATTGTCACACTCTTTGCTTCATAATGCACCAAATGCATCTATATCCACCGTCATACAACTAAATTCTAAATGCAAATGTGTTTATTTAATTCTTCATTTATTTATTTTATTTTATTCCTGCCTTTGGGACTTGTTATAGCTCCAATTCATCACCTGGAAACTCCCTGCCACACACACACACACACACAAATAAGCACTCAGAATTCTGTTTTGTACACCATGACCCCTGCTACATGCATACACAAACGGATATGCATAATCACGCACATACACAGTTTTCAAAGAGGAAAAAGAGGCAATACAATGTTACGCCTTTTCCCTAAACCCTGAGCTCCAATCTGATTAGAGGGAAGATCAAAGCGAAGCAGTCAGATTTTTCTGCACAGGATCTGACTCTAATTCGCCTGCGGGGCTCAGAAGAAACAATCATATTTATTCCAATCACTCCGACGCCATTTCTTTCTTTCTTCTTTCTCATTCTTGGCTGATGTTGCTCTTTAACCATTTCTGTATTTTTTTGAGGTCTCTCACTACTTATAAACATAGCCTCTCTTTTACCTATCACCTCTTTTGTTATTCCCCTCTGTCTCTTCTTCCTCTTCATTCCTTCCTCTCATTGCTCCCCCTGCCTGTGCCGCTCTCCAAGTCAGCCTCTCAGATCTTCTTAAGCTACAACAATGGTAAACAATTGTTTTGTTCCCTGATCCAATTAAACAGTTTAAAGTTCCATTCTTCTCTGCGGATTTCCCTTTGTGTATTCTGCAAATCTCTGACTGCTATCGTGCTTCAGCGGGAGACAGGCTCTGTTTATTAAAACATATCTGGAATTAAATATCCATTTGTTACCACTGTGCTGGAGTTGGATTTGAAATAAACATCGCTGCATACATTATTACCAGCATTTTTTTGTCTCATTAAAGACACACAACTGTTGTATTACACCAACTGCATAAACTTGTTTCTTAAGTAATTCTACACCGACTCTGACAAAACTGTGAGCCTTTAGCCTCCCTCAATGCTTTGAACACCTGATCTTGCACAGCGCGACTGAAGGAAAACAGCATTTTCAGCATGTATACACACACTGTTTTCTGACAGCTGTCTCCTGTAATTGGAAACAGACACAGCCTGAGTGCAGTGTAAAACACGGCAGACCCCACAAAGCAGCTGAATTACCCACAAGTAGTGAATCGAGCTTCTGCTCATTGTTGACACACATTTCATTATTCTTGAACTTTTAGAAATAAAAATGCTGAGACTCAGTAAAGGTTCAAGACCATTGCAGTGTAATTTAATATCACACATTCATGGTATCCAAGCAACTAGATGATGCTCTGTTTCAGCTGAAACATGGTATTGGAGGAGACTGTGTGTTACACTGTATTGCATTCGCCACCAGAGACCAGCACAGGAAGTGTTAATTCAGGAGATGTTGAAAGATTCATGTTGTGTTTCCTCTCCTCACCTGCGATCTTGATGGTGATGAAAATGATCTGCTTTTCAAGGTCTCTGCAGTTGTCAGGAAAACAACAGTGGCTTGTTCACTTTTGGATCGTCCCACCTCTAAGAAGCTGAGCAGATGTCTATATTGACCCACAGTATTTGTGTGACCATGCCTATTGAGAAAATACGTAATGATACTGTATTCAGTTCAGTTCAATCACAACAAAACGTAATCTCAAGCCATTCAACAATGTTTAAGGTTTAAGACCTTATGTAATTTAACCATAATTAGAAATATACAGGAAACAGCCCCATTTAGTGGCAGACAGTGGACAGGAAAAACTCCCTTTAAGAGAAGAAACCTCCAGCAGAACAAGGCTGAGGTCATCGGTCATCTGTCTCGACTGGTTGGGTTGAGTGGAAAGAGGAGAGAGAAAAGAACAATAAGAGAAGAGCTTTTAAATAAATGCACAGATTTTATTATCGGTTTCCATTCACTAGTTTTTCAATTTGCACATAAAAACTATGAGTGGAAATTGTCTGGTTCGATATCTCTCCTGGAAGGCAAATACAGTCTTAGCCCCTCCTGTCCATGCCAAAACAATGACTGAAATTGGAAACCTTGGACATTAGCCCTTATTACACAGGAACTTGCACAGGAAGATGCTTTGCCTATTTACATGGAACTTTAAAAAGTTGTACTAAAGACGCTCCAGCGTTGCTTTTGCAAAGGTACCAGCACTGCAGTAGCGTTGTGACACAGATTCAGTTTCCTGCAGCAACGTGTGGGTCATGAGAAACTGGAGTAAAAAACAGAGACTCAGATGGCTACGATATGCAGCTCTGGAGTAAGAAGTTTCTGGATAAAGTTGAAGTTGGAGCAAAACTGGGGTCTGGTTCCTCCAGCCATTTGCAGATTGTAGCTTTCCTTTGTGAGTCTCTTCAATTCTTCGGTGCGAGAGAGTCTCCCAGGAAAAACATTACATTCACTTTTACTTGAACAATTTTATTGTAATCATTACTTAACCTATCACAGACTCTTTACACATAGCTGTCAGTAGTAGTAAACTGAATGAGGAAAAAAATTAACAAACATGAAAGGTGTTCTGTGAATTGTTGACTGAAAAGATACCAGAGCCCCGCCCCCACCCCGACCTTTAGCCTGAGTTTTTCAACTGAAAGTGAGTACACTCTTCTTTGATACTTTTGAAATGCAACATGATCACCGGGCCAAAAGGTGAAGCATACCCATTTATATGGCCAAAGCATTAAATTCCACTGGATCAGTTGAAAACAATCCATCAAACCCTCTGTGAACTGTCGACTTTGTGTTGTTGTGATACTAATGCCACCGTTTTCCTGTTTTGTTGTAAGTGCTTCAATAACTACACAAGGAAAACATCCAGGTAAAAGCAGAACTACTTCTCTGAAATACAGCTTCTACCGCTGCTACTGTAACAAGTGCTACTACTTAATAATATTCTGTATAGCACAGAGCATCGTGCTCCTAATTTATAAAGAGAGAATGAGGATGGTCAGTCCACAGTTGAGTCAGTTATTTTTCTCAATAATGCATCAAGGCTCAAAGTACGGCTGTAATATGTTACTATAGCTGATGTAACCTTTGGCCTTGACTGAGTTATAGATGAGCTGACACCAGCTTAAAATGTGTTCAAACTAAACTTTCCTGGCCAATTTATATGATCCTCTCTAACACACGTAGATGTCTTCATAATGTCATCTAGAGATACATGATGTCTGTTTAGGTCACAGTGGCCCGGAAAGGTGGCGTGCTCTTTTCCTCTTTCTCTCACCTTAACCAAGTGCTGTGAGAGTCTAAACAGTACCAGTTGTCAGACATACTGGACATTGTTCTGCGAGAACAAATATTTCGTCCAATCAGATACTTTATTCACTACGTAACTGCAACTTGCCATTTACTGTCAACATACGCTATATTGCCAAAAGTGTTGGGGCGCTGGCCTTTACACACACATGAACTTTAATAGCTTCAACTCTTCTGGGGAGTCTGTCCACAAGGTTTAGAAGTGTGTTGATGGGAATATCTGACTATTCTTCCAGGAGAGCATTCGTGAGGTCAGGCACTGGTGTTGAATGAGAAGGCCTGGCTCACAGTCTCCACTCTAATTCATCCCAAAGGTGTTCTATCAGGCCCTGTGCAGGACAGTCATGTTCCTCCACACCAAACCCGCACATCCATGCCTTTATAAGGACCTTGGTTTGTGCACTCAAGTCATTCATTTGGAGGAGTGCCCCAATACTTTTGACAATACAGTGTATCTTCATGAATTTAACAAAAAATGAAATCTGTCAATTTCGTTCCCTACAACACATATTTGAGATTTCAGATCAGTTGTATAAAAATGTATGGGACTGTTTAGAATTGTTTTTAAAAAGTTATCTACGTTTATTTTATTAAAACAGATGAACTGAGCACAGACTTTAGATGCTTTTAAGAGCATTAACATTATTCATTTCTAATTGCCACACCAAATGCTTTTCTAAGTGGTGACATTAAATTGGTGAGTATAGAGTGATTGTCTCACCTCCATGGTGGTGGCTGCTTCTCGCAGTGGATTCATTTATTTAGTGAATATTTTATACAGACTAAATGTTAAGGGCATATTCAGCTTTCATTCAGGGACTCCAAGTTATAATTATATGACTAATATACTCATCTCAGGCAAAGTGGTATAATTTTGTAAGTGCTAGACTACAATAGAAACTTATGGGAGAGACAATGCTATGTTAATGCTACAGTAAATAAAAGCTAATGAGCTAAACAATGGAATTGACATAAATATACAATTTTACCAACATATTATCAGGTTTTGTCAGTTTGCTCACACATTTCCTTCTTCTCTTGTTCTTCCTTTACCGTCTTCCGTCATTCATCTTCTGCTGGATCCCTTCCTATGTGCATTCTCTCTCTCTCTCTCTCTCTCGTTGTCTCTGATGTGCAGAAATAAGGTGTGAAGCTGCTCTCTATTAACCTTTGCTGAAATGGCAGGAAGCATCTCACTCAAACAAACACAAGCATATACACATACAAACACGCACACACAAGAGGGATGAAACACAGATGCGCACACTGCCCAGTTTTGTTGTATCATTAAACACCATGTCCCAACTCAGCCGTGCATATTCTCATCCTCAAGTCAGTCTGTGAGAGTTGTGTCTAAGTGCGGAGGAGTGACAGTGTAGATCAGTGTGTAGACTGTTTGATCAAGTCTGCTGGAGTCTTAAGTTGAATGAGGGAAGATGCAGAAAGAGAGAGAACACAACGCAGAGAATGAGAGAAGGCAAACATGAGACAGGGAGATGAAATAGGATTTTTTTTTTAAAGTTATGATTAAAAGGAATCAGAGGATGGAGGTGGAGGGGCTGAAAGGAAGCAGAGAGGACGAGAAGACAGTGAAGGGGAGAAAAAAATGAATAGATGGCAAAGAATCAGATAAAAGGAGGAAAAAGGTATGAGGTATGGTAATTATGAGGCTAGAAAGAGCAAAAAAAAGGAAGGATGAGAGTGAGAGCATGAACAAGATGGAAACCCTAGAGAACTTTGAGGCCAGTTTCGTCACAGGACATCTGAGAATAGAGATAAAAGGCGGTTAGCAGCTGGCTGCAGATTAAATCTGTCACTGTCACCTTGGTTTGGACTGTCTCTAGTGCAACTGTGATAGGGAGAGAACAGCATCCTGCTTACTGAAGGGTTTCATCATTTCCAACATGGAGTTTGGTTATGACGATCAAACCCGTTTCTCTTCACAACCAAAATGACACCAGATTTCTGAAAGATGAGATGAAGCACCATCAGAAGCCACCACTCCTGATTTTGTGCAGTTTACTATGCTCTGGCTTAATTTGATGGTCTTTATTAGTAGGGGTTAAGGCTTCTCCACAGCTCCATGCAGACTCCAATGTTTGAGCCACATTTCAGTTCACTCCTCAGTATTTGTTTCGTTTTGTTTATTAAGACATTTTTGGCTATTTTAAGGGCAGGGCATGACATTCATCAGGCTCAAACAAGTTACAAAATCCATTCATCCATACCACCTTGGAGGACTTCTTACCACCACAGTGATACCAGTGCCCACTAGTGTTGCTTTCGTCAACGAAAATTATGACGAAAAAATCGCCATCAACGAACCTTTATCACATGACAGAAATGAGACGAGACGCAACGTAAATGCTGGTCATGTGATGATAACTGTAACTAAATATATAATGTAATATTGTTGACGAATAAAAACGAGACTAAATGTTGTTTACAAAATAAAAACTATGCTAAAATGTCTCTTCATTTTCGTTGACTAAAACGAGACGAGACGTTATTTCCTCTCATTTAATCGCGTTATTATTAGTGTACTTGGAAGTTGTAGTGACCGGCTCACGCTGTACGCAATCATGACACGTGACTGCCAGCTGCCAATCAGAGGTCCAGCGGTTGACATCACTGACTGACTGTGACTCACCAGCAGGACACGGTGCTGTGAGTCCTTGTAAATATTGTAAATAGTCTCCTTATTTTCCATTATGATACGCAATCAGAGACGCTGTGGGTCGCTGTTGGGTTCTTGTTTTGTTTTGGTTTGTTTTGAGAGGTACCACGGTAAGACCCTGACCGGATTTATGTTTTCCTTATTTTTTGCCCCTGATAAACTGGAATGAACTGGGCTCAATAGGGTTGTGTGTAAAACCCAGCCTGTACACCACCGCTTTGGTTTCTATCCATTTTAAGGAAACTAAGTGCATTGTGTTTTGCGGTTGGGTTGTGCTGAATTTTCATTTGTTTTTTGTTCTTTACAAATGTGACTGTTTTCTGGGAGGATTGACCATCACAGCACCCATAACTCTTCTTTTTTTATCAGATTTGTCTCTGACTGGCACCCCTTTTCCTGGTCAATCCCGCTACAAAGTTGTAACATGTTTGGTTGGCAAAATAAATGTAAATTCAAATCAGAGCGTTTTGGAATGGATGTACAGTATTCTTAGGTCTATAAGGTAACAATAATATAATAATAAGATAACATTGTTTGAATTGTGAAATGGGTTTGACTAAAAGACAATTTTGGTTTCGTCTACACTACTAGGTACTTATTGACTGGGTTAAATAGAATTGTATTACTAAAAAAAGAGACAAAAATACAATTTTCATTGACAAAAACTACACTAAAATAGTCATGAATAATTCTGACTAAAATGCTCAGACTTTTAGTCAACTGAAACCTGACTAGACTAAAGAGTATGGACATGACTAAGACTAAGAAAAACTAAAATGACAGCTTGATGCAAAGACTAGACTAAAACTAAAAGACAGGCTGCCAAAAACAACACTAGTGCCCACACTTAAGGAAATCAGCATTTGCACATGTAGTAGACAAGCTTCTGTGAATGGCAACATGCAACACACCTAACCTGTATGAATTTGAATTGAGTAGCTGTATTTGACATTTTTCTCATGTTATTAAATACCAATATTGAATGCATTTGTGTTATATATATATAATAAATAACATTTGTATTTATTTGATCATTTATTTCAATTTATTTCTGTAAAGACATAGCTGGGATTACATTTGTAACACTTTGCCCTTGGATGTCTGGCCCATATATAATCTGTTTATTTCCTGGTGTGTAACACACTGCAGACTGCAGCACAAAGATGAAAGTGGTGGTTTTATTGCGTAATTTGTCCTCTCCAATAAGATCTTTGTACACAGTAAAAATGAAACGCAAATGTGCCTGGAATTGGCTCTCTATGCTCTCAGCAAGTCAAAGTAAAGTGTTACTGCTTTTATTTTTGTTAATGTCGTTTTCTGCCCAGTGCTGCAACAGTTATAAATGCCCAGAGGAATCATTAGTTTCATCTCAAGCTGGTGACACAGCACACAATATACGAGTCCAGTGCTGCAACAATTTGGCTTGCTGAGTGTCTGATGTATAATATTTTCAGAGACTGGCTGGTCTAATTATCGGTTCCCAGCTTAATCCAATCAAACAATGTTTACACCACATCCAACTGACTATTTCAAATTGCCACTGAAAAATAGTTTGCAGCATGTTTTCTTCCTTTAGAAAGTTGCTAGTCATTTCATACTCCAAAATTGACTCTGGTTAAATTATCGTTAGCAGAAAAATTTTGGCAATACACTGGAGTGAAGTGCTAAGTTTCTTTTTCCACTGATTGTACCAAGTGTAAGAAGCGGGGGGAATTAAATGAAATCTAAAGCCACAGTAAGAAATTAGAGTTATTGTGATATATGGAGAAATATAGAATACAAGGGGACAAACTATGAAATTGAATTACATTAATAATAGAGAATGTGCAAAATATAAATAAGTTACATGATATAATCAGATAAGAAATATTTAAGGTTCAGTTGTAGGAACAAACAGCAATGATCCATTCAGTATTTAAGTACACACTGAAAGAACACCAGGTGCACCATATTTCCCCCATCTTCACTTAAAAACCCAGAGGTGAAAAGCCCCTCCTGAGCCTTTCTGTCTGGTCTTCAGGCTGACTATGCCTGACACCTAAGAATTACACAGTAGTTAACTGTGTAATGATCATTAATACATTTTTAGTTAATGATGAACAAATAATCTGTTCATGATGCATTAATCACTTGTAAGTCAGTATTTGTAACATAATAACATGGGATGGACACAGGAAGACAGCTATTTTTGACCCATGTTGAGTTACCAACCTCTTCTTCTCAACAGCATGAGCAAACCATTACTGCTGGATCAGACATAGTTCCACCATCTCCTTTGTACGTCACTCATTAGAGATTAGACATCCAGTAGAAGCTGCTGGTACAGTGATAAGTACACAACTCCTGACCAACAAACACTCACCTGTGTTCACTGTAACACCTGGAAAAGCTGTGTTATTAGGTTGTATTGAGTTGTGTTTAGCACTGCACCACTTATAGGTGACTATAAATGTAAACAAATATTAACATGAAAATAAATCAATAACTACGGCTGTTTACTGACTTACAAGTGATTAATGCATCATGAACAGATTATTTGTTCATCATTAACTAAAAATGTATTAATGATCATTACACAGTTAACTATGGTCTTTACAAATGTCTTAGAATGTATTTGTAACATATTAACATAACATTTCTCAATCACTTACAAAAATGTATAAATGTTTTGTTCATAATTAGTTCATCATTATCTAATGGTTTATAAAGGCATCACTACTATTACTATTATTATAAAGTGTTACCAAAGAAAAAAGATTAAATTATTTGTTTATTCCAAAAATTATTCAGAGTTTCAATTTAAATTGAAAAACCTTTCATACAAATATTTATAGTTTGGTTTTGCTATTGTTATTATGTTTATTTCACAAACAGTACAGTAGCTTTCAGTTTCAGAGTTTTGCTTTTTCTTTAAATTTTGTCTTTCAAATTAGCAAAACTTATGGCCCCCATTTAGCTCCATAGAAATAGTCTTGCCTTCACACCTGCACACCAAGATATGCCTGTATACAAGTAACCATTTTGTAGCTGCAACCATGGCCATTGTAATAGAAATCATAATAAAATGATTAAAAATAGCATTTTGAGTTGGAACCTCTATTTTGTAAAATTGTATGCTTAATTTTTTTAACTAGACAAAACTTTCTGGATAATATTGCCCCATGAAAATCAGTTTAACAATTTCATGTCCAGGGGGCCTGGTAGCTCAATTGGATAAGCATCAGACAGGGATGCAAAAGGTGGCAGGGTCAAATCCCAGCCAGACTCCCAGCCCATCCCCCATACCAGGTGCGTCCTTGAGCAAGACACTCAGCACTACCCACTACTGGCTGCCCACTACTCCCCCCAAGGGGGGATGGGTCAAATGCAGAAACCAAATTTCGTTGTAACATGTAAAAATGTAATATATGACAATAAAAGCTGATTATTATTATGTGCAGGTTTATTGTGGTCAAAATCCCTCTCCTTTTCTTAGAAATAATTTATTATAAAGTAGTTATGCTGTATTTAACTTTATTGTGATTGGCAAAGTGTAAATCGTATGTTACAACCAAGCCTATGTAGAGGTTATTTAATAATATCTGTGGTAAAGAAAATTGGGATAAATTAGAAGAAAATAAATCAGTTCCTGAATGATACACTCTATTAATACTTGCCAACTTTCACACTTGGAATTTTAAGGAGCTCTCAATAATTGTGTAATTATATTTGGCAAGGTGGTTGCACACTTATGCAAGTGGTGTAAATCCAGCTGGTCTCCTCCTGTGCCTAATGGATTACAGGAGGAGACAAATTACTTGAGTAATTTGTATTCATCAACAAAACTTTTGGTTTTGGTGAAAGAGGTCTTCTTGCAATATGCTTCACAGAACACATGTTTATGTTATGTCTTTTTTACTGCTTATTTCCAACAATCAAAGCCTTTAGAAGTAACTGGATAGAGATTGGATAGAAAGTAACGGTGATAGATTTAATTCAAACTGGAAAAAAGCTATTATGTGGGAGTTAGAGCCAAAAAAGAAAGTATGTGAATTATTTTGGGCCATTGTAATACGCAGAAATAGGGCGACCTTATGATCTTTCCAAGAGCTTAAATGTGACTTTAGTTTAATGGACAAGAGGTACTTTGGCAATATCTAAAAAACAGGAGCTACATAAAGAGTTTATTGCTTGATTCTCATACAAACATAGGAGATAGGTAGGTCACTTTGAATTGACCAATGTCAAGTGGTATTGTAGAGATCCAGCTGGCAATTATACACCGTAAAATTATTTACAAATATTTTTATGCTCCAGCTCAACTTGTACAGGCAAATTTTATTGGGGCTGCAAAGATTGTTCTTTGATACTGGAAAAGTCAAAGTCTGATTTGGCTGAGTGGTTAAAATTAAAGACTGATTGCTTCTTAACTTAACCAACTAAAAAACACATTCCATACACTCATATTAATGTATTTGTACTTTAATACTTGTATACTAAAATATATTTTATTTGTTTCCCCTCTCCTCCACCCTAGGTGGAGGTTTCTGAGACTAATGACCTAATGACTAATGACCTGATATATTTCTGTGTGTTCATTAATGTTATGTTACTGACGAAGGGAGAGGTCTATAACTGAAAAGGGTTCAAATGTACAGGATGTGAAATTTGTGGTTTTTCTTTAATTAGTGGGCTTAAATTCAAGATTCAAGATTTAAAAAAAAACTAAACCTAAATCAGAGAGGGAAATTGTTTAGGAAATTGGGGTTGCATCCACCAACCTCTACAGTGGTGTAGAGGTTGGTGGATGCTTGTGCCAGGTTAAGATAATAAGCAACTCTAAATGAGTGGAAATTGCTTAGTTTGTCCTATCAGGTCTATTTTCATTTATATTTTTCACAAAATCACACATGAATTTTTAATTAAAGTCCTTCATACATGACAAAACAGCAGTATTAATATTCCACCTTTGGCAGCCCTGCACTGAGCCAAACTAATGTCTCACTTTGTTACGTCAAAGTATTTTTTGTCACATAACAACAGATATGCCAAACTTAATAATTAGGAGTGACTCTACTGATTAACATGCAAAATGTTCTGACCCAAAGGGTCAAAAGTCTGTTACATTTGTAGAAGAAGAAACATGTGGTGTTAGAGTGTCAGAATAGTTGCAAGTTGTTATATTATTGATATGAGATAAATATCTCATTTAATGTACAACTAAATTATGAATCAATAATTATTCTCACTCTGAATTTATGATCATGACTTGCTGAACAAAATTGACTTCCATTAAATAATTGTCAGTGTCAATGACACTGGATGAGGAATATTAAACATGTAGGAAGTGCCTGCAGGATGCTGACAATCCCCATCTAACTCTACAAAGCTCAGCAAAAGATGAAAAGTTGAGAGTTGTGAAGAGAAGCTTGACTGAAAGATACAAAAGCTTTATTCCCAGTGTTGTCAGCAAAAAAGCATACAGGTCAAAAGTGTAAAACTAAAGGCTAGAAAGGCTGACGGCTACTAATGATTAAGAGGTGAGCTGACTGGAATCCTCTGGATTGACTGTTGGTGCTCATTCTGACTCCAAAAAGTTAAGTGGGGTCAATCTTTTTCAACTCATATTTAACTCATTTGCAACTCTGCATCTGCACTTCAGATTCCTTTGAGCAAAGCACCTTGATCTGGGCTGCTCAATTTGATTGGCAGCTCAGCTACAATTTGACTTTTACAGGAGAGAACATCAGGGGACACAGTACACAAAGCATAAGGGTTGGTTACAACCATTTTGTTTGTACTTGTACTTGTACTAATATTGTAGGTCAAATATGTTTAGATGTTATATTAATTTATATTAATGTCAGTGTTTTTATGGCAATATTTTAATTCCATTTTGGTTGTAAAAGAGTTTTAATTATTTGTATTTTATTTCATTGTAAGTTCTTAACAGTGGCTCTTAATAAAAACATTTCTTCTGAATAATTTAATTGTAATTTATGTATATTTCTTGGCACAAATAAATCGTTAAGCCCTAAAAATGCAAGTCATCAACAAAGTAAAAGAAATGAAAGCATGTCAACAAATCAGGATTGTGTCCTGTTTGCAAAAATAAAAATGAATTGACTAAGTTTGAATCTTAGCCTCTCTGAACTTAAAACGATTTCAGCTGACTAGATACGAATGGGTTATGTTAACTCAACAAATTAAGTTGTTAAAGCACTGTCTGTGAAGACTCTCAGTCACCCGGGTCATGGTTATCCCAAAAAAAGTTATTCAGAGGCAAGTGGGCTTGTTTTAGTTGCTTGGAGACATTTCACCTTCCATCCAGAAAGCTTTCCCAATTCTGACTGACTGGTTGGAGCAGTAAGTTCCACATCGCCAAGGAACTAAAACAAGTCCAGTTCAGTTGGCTCTGAATAACCTAATATTTCCAAGCAAGCATCTATTTTAAGTTAGTAAGTTCACCAAATCCCCCCCCCCCCCCCCCCATTTATGAAAACTTGCATGATGGGAGCCCTTCATTGTATTTTATACATATATCTCAGAGGACTCAGTCTTTTTTTCTGTTTAAATAAAAAGAAAGACACTTCCCTGTACAAACCTTATTTTAATCCATTTAGATTTTAAGGTGTTACTTTAAGGAATAGAAGTTCTGAGTTGTGTTTATGTAACATATTTTTTGTTTTTTTGAATCAGCAGACAGAAAATCAAAGCCAGAATTTAATTAATTAAATTAAGTGTGAAAAGACCGGAGTCAAAACTTTCCTTTTTAAGGAACATGTTTCATGAAAAAATGCATAAAAGTCAAAGAATGCCACAGTGATGCCCTCCTCTGTAGCACATATTTAACCAAACCATTTCTACTGCAAACACTCTGCTCATTGCGACGGATGAATGTGATTAATTTCAGTGAATGAAAGGATGTAAACACAGCAGTTGAATAGCAGTTCTTATTGCTCCTTTTCAGCAATGCAGTAATGAAACCATAAGATCATCAAGTGAAGGAAAATGTCAACACTTTCTATTTGGAACATGCAGTGATTAAAACACTATACACCACATGTGTCAAACTCCGGTCCTCGAGGGCCACAATCCTGCTTGGTTTCCATCCATCCTCGCACTTACAGCTGCTGATTGACTGAACACACCTGTACCAGGTAATCAGCAATAGGTAGGGAAGAGAAGGCTGGAAAAAAAGCAGGATTGTGGCCCTCGAGGACCGGAGTTTGACACCCCTGCTATACACCAAACAGCCACAATATTAAAACTGCTGACAAGTGTTGGGCAGTGGTCCTTGATTACCAGGATTGGCCACCCTCGTAATCAGGCAGTTGATAAAGAGATGTGTAACTGACAAGTGCCAAATTGTGATAAACAACTCTGTAAGGGCATCCCCAAAACAGCTGATCGTGTGTGTGGGGGTTCCCAATATGCAGTGGTCAGCACAAATTGTTGAAAAATGTAATGTTGGTGATAAGCAGCAGCTTTCAGAACAAACTTCAGGTGGGCATAGACAAATTGGTGGAGCCACAGGTGAGAGTCAACAGATCCTAAACCAGCACACATAGAGAAATCTTACAAAATACCTACAATCTGAAGTCGCAAATCCTTTTTAATAGAGCCAGAATCCAAAGTCACTCCTCTACATACATCCAACATCCAAAATCTAAAATCCAGGATGCAAAAAGACAGAAGTTATGCCAAAACAAAATTCAGAATGGACTTACAAGGCCAAAAGAGTCAAGCTGGTGCAGATATTCAGAGGCTGGATCGTTAGTAATCACGCAGGAAAAATAAGGCTGGAAAGTCTTTGAAAATGGCATAAACAACCTGAGACCCGATTACGTTTTTGTGGAACGTAATTGTCACGTTGTACTGAAACGTATTTTTGTGAATGAATGAATGACGTGCTACATTTATTAACGTGAAGTGATTTGCAAGGTAGGTGGTTGGGGAGGATGGAGGGCGTTTACTGTGCAGGACTGACATGCCGGTGACCCGAGTTTGACACCCCGTGAGGTTGGGTTTAGGCAAGAAAAGTACTGTGGTTAGGGTTAGAAAAAAGATCGTGTTTTGGTGTCATTTTTAATGGAGACGTTAGTGTTAGTGTGTGTTTGTGAAGTGACTGTGTGAAGTGACATTTTTATCCATTAACCAGCCCCCAGTCTTTCACTTACTCTAACCCACTGCTGTGATGTCTGATCCATAAAACATTTTAATATCGCTACAGTCACATCTGGATGTTGAAATGTAACGCTGGATATGTGACTCCCACCAAATGTCCATGTAGGTATGCAAGAGGTATATTTCCTCTTGCAGAAATAAAGTAACATTCAAAAATGCAAAGAGCAGTTCTTGATATAGTTTCATGTCTAATCATGAGCTTTCTCATTCTGTAATTTTTCATTCTCTCCTTCCTACTGTGGTGAAAGGGACAGAAATGGCAGCGAACACATACAGAAAGTAAAAGTGGAGACTTTGGGGGCATCTGAGACAAATTGCCGTAATGTGCAGAATACCAGACATCACACACAGCTAGTGTGGCAAAATACATTAACACCTGATCAAATGTAGTCACTGTGGTATGAGACACACTGCCACACACTAAGTTCTTACTGCATTTTTGTTGCCATGGAAAAATACCAAAACCTGCAGAAAGAAGAAAATAAAGAGTCTGATGGGAGAAATGTGTATACTGTCTATTTTTGCTATTTAAGTTGTAGCTGGTTTTACAGGTCTTGTCTATGTGTACGCATCATGTGCATCAGTATATCAGTGACCATGCCAATTATCAGAGTCAAACTGGTAGCCTATAATTCTATAGTAAATATACAGAACAAATACCACAGGGAAAGAAGCAAAAGGGGTTTAATCTCAAATGACTATTGCACACTATAATTTCATTATACAACTGTGTACAATGACAATAAAGACTGATTGATTGATTGATTGATTGATTGAAAAGGAGAAAGTCACAAAACGCCATTACCCTAGCATATTCACAGACCCACTGTGCTGACCGACACTTGCAAAAATCCCAAGTTGTTCATGACCTCCATTCTGACATTTTCTGACCTTGTCATTTAGTGTCTGTAGAAAATCAGTGTGTTCCACATGTATGAATGATCAGCCCCTGTCCCCGTTCACCGGGCTGGCTGTCTACTTCATTTGACGATACCTTTAAGTGTCATTAATGATTTCCAGTGGCATCGCCAAGTGGTACCTTTGGGGAGAGGCCTTGGAATATTTAAATTGCTGAAAGATGTGTTTCAGACAAAGATTTCAGCCATCCTTCTCATGTGGTTTTGGGGAAGATGCTTCTGTATTAGTCAGTACTCCTATGTACGTACATGGGCCACAACAAGTGCTGTTTTGGAATTCAAATATATTTTCGTCCACTTTACACACAAAACAGTAGTTGTGTATTTGTCCCTGAATGTATTTTGTGCAGATATTGTGAAAGAACTGAAGCTGCTGCTATTGTTCTGACTTCTGCTTTCACTACACAGTCTGAAGACATAAAATGAGTACACCGTGTAATAGCTGTGGCTGTCAGGAGCCAGCCAATAGAAAACTCAAGTTTTCCATTTATACAGCTTTTGGAAGTAGTTATATAACATCAGTATCATCAAGTTCATATACCAAGTTGGCAGTAAATGTCGCTTACAACTGCGAGTCATTTGAGATTAAACCCCTTTCAGGAGTCAGTGAATACCTCAGAAATGCACCCTGCTTTTTTCCCCTCCAGTGTAAATTATATAATTTAGGAAAGGTTACAGGTTTGCCCCACTAGACATCCTTCCTTGCTAGGTTTCATCATTCAGACAGGGCTTTCCCTTAAATGGAGTTAAATTATTTAAAAAAAGATTTTTTTGTAGAGCTCTTAAAATCCACTCAGAAAGTGTTCTCAGAGATATCTTTTTCTGGGTTTGAATTAATATCTATATGAAGAATGATAATACAAACATTACTTCAGTTTGCCCCCAAAATATCTGCTGCTTTTACTGATTTATTTGAAAGGGGAAAATGCAAATTAAAAAGCAAAAAAATGCCCTCTTCCTTGGATCGACACCCAAGCACTTAAGCCATTGTTAATGTATCAGGCCTTATTAAATACATCAATATGTACAGATACACTTGCCTTCATCATGTTGTTTTGACACCAGTGAGTAATAGTTTCCCACATCAACTCAGAACATACATGTAAGAACCTACTAGACCACGAGAGCAAGTTAAGACAATTTAAGCATTAAATGTTTTAACCACTAAGGACTAAACATACAACCTGGAGACCCATAGCTCATAATGTGTCTCTTACACTTAAGTGTAAGGTACAGTACAGGCCAAAAGTTTGGACACACCTCCCCAATTCAATGTGTTTTCTTTATTTTCATGACCATGAAACCAT
>JAUBNQ010000002.1:3637817-3652344 GCA_032353495.1 Ctenopoma kingsleyae | reverse complement strand
AGATCTAACAGAATGAAGCAGAGAGGAAGAGAGAGAGAAGAGGAGATCCATCTAAGATTAGTATATAACATAAATGCACATGTCCTGTTAGAATATTACACACAGAGTAGGAGGACACAGAACCAGATAGAAAATAAAATGAGTGATAAACTAGTGGTTTGTCTAGAGGTAAATTTGAGGTAAAACAGCAGGACTTCACAGTGAGTTGGATTTTTGGAGTTGTCTTCAGCTGGGACACAACAAAATGAGTGTCATTTTGTGACAGGCCAAAACTCAGTAGAAGCGTCTAGTTTTCAGGATTAAAAAAATTCAGTTTGGTACACCTGTGACACCAAAATGACAGTAATGTCTTCCAGATCTTTTGCCATAATTGAATAACTCCGTAGCACACTGTATGACTTTATAGGGAACATTTGTGACTGTGATGTGAGAAGAACAGAACAACAAAGCGGAGCACTGAAAAAAGAAACCGCGGCATATTTAAAGTCTGTCTACAAGTTATACAACAAATCCATCTGCTAATTCACTCAAAACAGATGTTTGAGTGTATCTGCCTAATGGACCGTTGCAATCTGTGTGATATATTGATTTAAATATCAACTGGTGTTGTAGCGAGGTCATTAATTAAGCCAATTTCTGTGTCTATTACATTTTTTACATCAAATAGTATATTCAGTGTATCATAAGCTTCACATAAGGAGGCATTCACAAGTTGTAGGGTTTTTTTTTCTTTACTAAAATCAATTTATCCTCATTAATATGTGTCTCCACCTTAAGGAAACCTGCAGTGTGAAGATGAAGCTTCTGTTATTTATTGATTTTGACTCGCTGTGTTCACAAGAATCTCTGGAACCACTCACGCACAGAATGAAACATCACCATGGCACTCTTGAAGAGAATATATAATATAGAAGGAGATCAGACAGGTATGAAAGTGAACTTCCAGATGAGATTTTACATGTCAGCAGAAGCACCTTAGTCTTAGTCTAACCTGCCTTTCATAGAGGCGATTTGGTTCATATTAGTGTTGTGCGATACCGCAAGCTTTGGGCCAGTATTGCCGATACCGATCCCATACTATTACTTATAAGGACAGCCTGCTGGAAAATGCACCCCCGTCACTTAAAAGCACTTTAAAAATGTTTAAATTGCTTTAAAAACGTTAAAATCTGTCACGGTCTGTGTCTCCTGGGTGTTTATGCTATGTTTTGTGATCATGTTCTTATCCTGTTTTGATTTATCCTCATGTTTCCCTGTCTTCTGTGTCTTCTGTATCTGGTCACACCCCCTCCCATTCATATGTTTTGTGAACTTGCCTGTCACGCCCCCGCTCCCAGTCACTCTCACTATAATCCTCTCAGTTGTTTCTACTCACCTGATTGCACCCGGCTCCCAGTCACTCCCCCAGCTGTCTTCACTTTGTCATCAGCCGCACTCCTTTTTATGCCTCCTTCACCAGTCACTCTTTGTTGGGTCGTCTGTGTTTGTTTCTCAGTGTTGGTTCCCTGTGTTTATATCTCTGCGTTTTCCCTGCCGTCGGCTCCCTGGTAGTATTCTCTTTTGTGTCTGCACCTTCTTCGCTCACCTGTTTCCCCAGGCTTGCCTTCTCTGCCTGCACCTCTTGTGTTCTCGGTCTTGTCGACTACTGACCTTCCTGCGCCTCGCTCGTCAGCCCCGGTCTGTTCTGGTCTCCTCTCTCCCATAATTCAGCTCCTGTCTGTGTCTGTTATACTGAGTAGTTTTTGGTCTGGTCTGGTTCTGTCTCTTCCCCTGGTTTACTCGTAGTGTCTCGTTCTCAGTTTACCTGTAGTTCAGCCTGTTTGTCTCCCCTGATTGTGTGTATGTTTTATTAGGTTTTGCCAATCTTTGCGTTTTATCTTGACCTGTTTTTGTTTGAGTAGTTCCCTTTGCACCTTGTTTGACGGGGTGCATTTTCCGGCAGGGGTTCTCTGTCTCTGTAAAACGAGGGTCTCTCTGAGGGATTTCCCTCCTCTCTCTGTTTATTTTGCTGCTGCTGTTCTCTTGTTCATGCTTTTACCAATCCTGTCTCCTACAGATTACGTTTGCATACAACTAAACTGTAATCCTGATCACATTTTTGATCAGGACGTAATTGTTATGTTGTACTGAAACATATATTTTTGTGAATGAATAACGCGCTACTATTATAAACGCGAAGTGATACTGTTTACTGTGTATGACAGAGATGCAGGAGACCCGAGTCCCACACCAAAGTCCCCGTCTATCACCGTAAAATACAGTAGATAACACGACGATCCTCTTTCTCTGTGCCATCATTCACTACAGCCTGCATGTGTCTGCTCAGCCCTGCTGAGTTGACGTGAGAGGAGCGGTGTTTGTACTGGGAAGTTTAATTTCTGATGGAACAGTCACACTGAAAGTAGAAGAGAGAAAGAATCGATACCATCGTGGTAGTATTGCTCCGATAACGATACCAACTCTCTATCAATACTATTGATACTTTGGATCGACCTGCCCACCACTAGTTCATATCCAGCAGTAATAAATCACATCATAAAAATAACAGGAAAAAAATATTTCAACACGATTACTAATTTCCATTGTCAATAAGCAGACCGACAGAAACTGGAATAAATAGAGAGAAAAACTAATCCCATGGAAACTATTGCCTTAAACAAAAATAGAATATAGATTTGTCAAAGATGTGAAAACAGTCAGTTCTTCTTGCATTTTCAGCTAAAATAACACTGGAAGATTCATGTGGACCTGAGAGGCAGGCCTACCCACTCTCCCGTCTAAACTACAGCAGCTTCGGAACAATAAGGAGGCTGAGGCTGTGGCTATGGCAACATTATGAGCTGAAAGGTGATTTGCTGAAAATTAAAACAACTTTTTGATAAGGGATTCATTTTTAAGTCATTTTTTTAAAAGAAAAAACATTTTCCTCTTTCAGCTTCTTATGTGTACAAATGTGCTCTTTGCAATGTGAAGATGTCGTTTAGGGCATGAGTGAATTGGGAGAAGCAATTTTTGTTATTTTGTAGTAGGTAATAGACCAAACAATTAGGAGCTTAATTGAGAATAATTATTGGCAGAATAGTTGCAGGCCTAGTTTGGAACCTGCCGAACAACTGATTAAAAATGCAGAAGCCGTTATGATATTTTTAAATGGAAACCCAGGGATCCATCAGTGGATAAAATACTAATTTCCCTTCTAAAAATAGGTCAAGCAGCCAAGAATTCAATGTAGTTGGAGCATATGTTGAGGTGAAAAACTCATGTTGAGGTAAAGTGGCTCCAACTGAGGGTTAAATAGCACCAATTCATCACAAGTCATTATTAAAGTACATGCACAAAACACACTGATGTTCTATAATATGATATCATGACATCAGGACGCTTTTTAAAGTAAGTTCAGTGAGAGCATCTCAACATTGATGTTCGTGTATCTCCCGGAGTGCTCGGCTGCCCAAAGGGAAAAAAACAGGCTGTACTTGAGTTTGCAGAAGGTTGGCTGTTGATTCATGGATCTGCATGATATGAAGCCTGCTCATCCAAAAGTCTATGATATTGACTGTTTGTTCCTCCTACACTGTCTGACTGGTAAACATCCCAGATGTGTGGTGTGTATCGATGTGTGTGACTGACTGAAACTGTGATGTTGCTGTTTGAAATGTGATTGTGTGGTTTTTACTATGTGTGGGTGGAATGAACTGAATGTACCAGTGCGTGGACTGATCAAAAACAACAGCAAGCAGGATGTGTGTAATTACAATTGTGTTATAACACAAGAATTACACAATCGCTGTGTAATTTACAGCAGGAGTAGGTAACTTCTCCTGCACAGCATCAATATCTGCTTCTGCTGCCACGAGTGGTAATTACAGAACGCTGGAAGACTTCATTAGGATGCAGAGAATATCACACCACCCTCACAGAGAGAAACACTTTTTGAAGTTTATCACTTTTGTGCTGATTATGTTCAAAGCATGTTTAATTAGAATATGGCTTGTCTCGAATGTTAGCACTGCAGCTACAGCTGTGCTTTATGTTTTTTATGACATTTTTGCTTTTTACCAAAGCAGGCATGTACACAACAGCAACGCCATCAATGTCATTGTCCCCGTACCTTCTTGCTGTGTGTCTGTCTGGATGATTTCAGAGATTATCCACCAGGGGGCAGACTCTGGCCTAATCATTCCTGACCAACAACGCAATTTCTTCTTCATGAAACAGAAATCTAGATAACAGAGGTTAATGTTGAGATCATGGAAGAAAAAACAGCAATCTACAGTAAATGGTACTGTATGTAAATGTAGATGTGGACAATTTAAAGAAGCTGCTGAGGAAATAATGCCCTATTTGCATCTTATGTACGCATAGCACTGATTTCTGACAACGTGTACAACTAATGCTGCAAATCAACGCAAACCTACATGAGGCCACCATAATGCGCAATACATATAGTTAAAAGGAAGTATAGCCAAGGCCTTAAACAAGCAAGATGGCAGTAATGAGTCTCAGAGTGCCCATAAAAAGTATGCACTCCCCTTTGAGGTTTTCATCTTTTATTTTTTTTCACATTTCTCTATAAAGAACAGAAAACCCTTTTTGCTTCAGAATTCCACCCCTTTAAAGGGATTCACATAAAAGTCACATAGAACAGAGATTAATTAAGTTCAGTCAGTAGGGATTGTACTATAAACACAACTGTATCTGGAATGTCCATGGTGAGCAGGGTTTGATGGGAATTGGAGTCAGGGTAACAGGAAGCAGAATACACTAAAGACGAGCATGACTAGACACGGGATGCTGTCAGAATAATACTATGGTGGTGTGCAGCTTTGCGATTATGAGGAAACTGAAGCAGGCTGGCCTTGGTGCTGACTTTAAGCATTTTGACATCCTCCCAAACTGTCTGGTATGGCAATTGCTCTGCGGCTGAAAAGAAAGTGCTGCAAATGTTGGTTAAATCTGCTCAAAAAACGACTGCCTCCCATCTTTAGAGGACATCTACATCAACAGATGCAGAACCAAAGCATCAAATATCAAATGAGCCCCAACCCCTCAGGTAGAAGGCTGCACAGCCTCAAAGTCCGTACATCAAGGCTGAGGTGCAGCTTATTCCATTACTCTGTGACGTTCATGAACTCTAGACAAACCACTTCATGTTTTATGTTTTTGGTGATTTTTTTTATTACTGTTTTCTATGTTAATTAGTTTGTACTCATTTATTTTATTTCATATTTATACTAATGCTGGCCTGGGAAGCACATTTCATTCTGCCATGTTTTTAACATGTTGAATGACAATAAATGAACCTTAAAGAATCTCACCATATATTTAAAAGTTAATTTTGCTTTAAAACTGTGCGTAATGTTCACTTTTACACACTTTACCTGATACCTACTACAGACTGTGAGATTTAAGCATAATAAAGAAATAAAAATAAGAACATTATGGAATAGATGAAATGGAATCCCTCATTCAAAGGGTACCCTCCCATTATCTCTCCCCCGTCCGTCTCTCTGTTGCTCCATTCACTCATTCTGGTTGTACACAAGAGAGAAATAAAACTTTGTGGTCTCCACTCGATCCCTCCATCCATCTGTCCAGCTGTTCTCTCTGCCTCATCCTTGAGGATAAGTTGAAAGCAGAGAATATATTCGCTTCTATCACAGAGGATTTAAGGCACCATCACAAGTTAATGAGGGGTTTTAAAAGTTAAGAGGAAAAACAGAGCAGACGATAATGGAGGAGAGTTATTTGAGGGGAGCAAAGTGTGCGTACGTGTACACTTTGCTCTGTGTGTGTGTTGTTATACACTGTGACTTTTTAAACTTTAAAATTAGAAGTTGGCCAGATGTATCACTTGCATCATGATTAGTCCCCACAGACTGATCACTACAGTAGTACTGGAGCCACAGATGCAGCTTTAGTGACATGTTCTCTAGACCACCACAATTTGTCAGAGTCATGTCCGGCTCTTGTCCTTTTGTGTCTTTCTGTTCCTCCCTCACCTTGGCCAATCCGCTCTCTCCACTCTCACTCCTTGATTGCTCCCAGGTGTCCCATGTTTCTAATCAGTCCTTCACTACTTATGTCCTGCACTCCCTACTGTCCTTTGTCAGTTCATCCTGTTATGCACCCTATCATTATCTGGTTGTTCACTCCCTTCAGTCTCCCTTCTCATGTCAGTAAGTTGGTTTGGGTTTAGTAAATATTATTATTGTCTAAACACAACCATAAAGCAAATATTTTTAATAAAATATTGCTGAAGTCACAAAAAAAGTTTATTGCTCTGTAATACGTATTTTAGCAGAAAATACATCATCCACATCGTCCATATTTTCTGTAGACATTTTCCATGACTATAACATTTTACCGATAGGTTCAGTATCAATGTATTGGTGACTTTCCGTTGACATTAATTGTCAACATTATGTTGAAATATAATCTAGTTGAATTTACTTTCCTAACAACAGAGGTTCCTACTTCTGGATCCCTTCCCTTCCTACCACCTATTACTAACACTGCATGTTGTGTGTCTCCATCAGTGGAACAGCTCCGAGACAGTCTGTGTGAATCTTGCTCTGATTTGCTGCAGAGCATCATATTATCAAATCAATTTAGCCAAAATAAAATGTGTCATGTAAATAAAGTTCAAACTTTTAACTCTCATTAAAGCTCAACTGAAGCTAATGTTGAGCTTGTTCCCGGGTCAGCCAAGTCAGCTGGTGTGTTCCAACATTAGTCTTTTTATGTCTGAATTTGTAAATGCTCTTTGGCAGAGATTGAAGATTTCATCTTGCATCTCTTATACGTTCTAGGAAGGGATCTGTTCCTGACCAGTATGAACAGGAAGAAGAACTACACCAGTTATCACAATTCTAACAATAACTCTGATAACTTACATTGCTAGTGTGGTATTGAGATTGAAGACTGGAAAATGTCTGTGATATAATTCCATCTGGTTAAACTTGAGTACAGTCTTTATTATGATGAACTTGAGATGTAATAGCACATTGTTTTTGCTACTTATAGCCATAAATATATTAAAAACTGAAATGCTTTCCTGGTATTTATGGCCACTGATACATGAAAGGTTTCTGTAAATATAATTGAAGCCTGCAACATTTAATTTTAGTTTTTGCATGTTTCCATAATTATAACATATTGATGCTTATTTGAGGTTAATGACGCACTGAAAATCTGGCTCAGATTTATTTTGGTTCTGGCACTTGCTAATGCACGACTGTGTACAAAGAAAAGAAATCACTGGACAACACTACAGAGAGAAAGAGAGAGGGGGAAAAAAAGATGGAAATATCTCTGAGTTGGGTGAGACAACAAAGTAACACAGAGGAATGATTCTAGTTAGGCCAAAGCAATGAGGAAGGAAATCAGTGGCTTTGTCTATAGATAGGAATTAATGCCTTTTTGTGAGTAGGAGTCATTGATTTGGAGTCTGGTCGTTGCTGTTTTCTGTGGCCGTCTTGATGATACTGTCTTGCTCTGTGTTTTCCTAAGTGACAAGTGATACTTTGCTAAGTGACGGGTTTTGTTTGACAAATGCGTGATGTGGTGCTGTTGTCCGGCCACTGGTAGATTATACCAGCATTATAGGTTAGGTTTCCAGTTGATCTTTACTGTTGGAGATTTGTGTGAATAAAACTCAGTACTGTAACAATAAATCCTGCAAAGTGAACACAAATGAGGCAGGTGAGGTGGACTAATCGTAGTTTTGTGTTTCTGTTTCTTTTTCTTCTTTTTTGACTACTAATGAGGAACCTTTTTTTTTTTTCACTGTGAACAAAAGATAATTATGCAAAACACTGACAGATTGTATTACTTCCAACAAGGGTCTAAAACAGTGTGACTGATTATGTGTGTAAATATAAATAGAAACAGTAATTACAATATAATCAGTGGAAAACAGTTTTTCTGTGCATGTTTAAACCCCAGGTATTAATATTGGATTCAGGAGATCAGAGAAAAAATACCTGGAATTTAGAGAAAATTAAGCAGTTATAAGTTATGAGATAATTAATTGTAACCTTAGCACAGACAAATAGTATTGAATAGGCACTGACAGTGTAAGTACAAGTTAGGGATACTGTATATTGCTGATTAATGCCTTTTGTAAAAATAAATTGTCTCTCAAAAAAGTTTACTATTGCACATACAGTAGTACATTATATATGGCAGCGCAGCAAGTTCCAGCTCTTGCTCATGGTACTTTTGCTGAATAGAATGACCCAAAGTATTAATTATGCAACAATGAAATCATGATTCCTTTTAAAATGTACTGAACTGGTTGCATAGTAGTAATAATAATAATAATAATAACTGTAATAATAATTTCATAGGTCAACAATGACCTTTTATTGTCAGAACTTGTAATGAGTTGGTTAAAGAGCAATATCTAGAAAGTTAAGTCAAAATTATTAAACACAGTATTAGGACTGATAACGTTTACAGTCTTTCAGCTGCTTACAACAAATGAATCAAGCAAGAACTATTTTTACAGCCCAACACAACTAATGTTGGCATTATGCCTTTAATAGGCGGTTTTCAGTTAATGTAAGTGGTTCATCCACATTCAACACAGACTGCAACTTTTATTGTTACTGCAGTCTCAAAATTATCCAACTCCTTCATGACTAGCATCTTCAGTACTAGTGGAGCACCCTTTTGCTGCAAACACAATGCATAGCCAAACATCATGCATCTGCCAGTGTTCCCGAGGAATCTTCTTCATTCCTCATGGGCAGTGGCCGCCAATTTACTAATATTCTTAGGTCTGTGTGCTGCTACTGTCAGTCAGGTGACTGTGATGGCCACTCTACAATATTCCAGGTCTTTACTGTATGCCTTGGATCATTGTCCTGTTGGAAGGTCCAATGATGACCCAGCTTCACCTGAGAAGCTTCATTCTTCTTCCTCCTTACATACTGCTGATAGCAGCAGTATAACTATAACTATAGCACGTGTTACCTACAGTGTGTGTGAGATATGACTGGAATAACTGCATTTTATTATAATGATCCAGTTAACTCACTCAGTGGTTCTTATAAATGGCAATAAGGCATTTCAGTGTAAACTATACATCATAACCATTACTCCCTGCTTTATGTCTGCCATTCTTCACAGCATAAAGATGGTTTGAAAGTAGAGGCCAAAGGTCATACAAGAGTAGAATTACTGATTTATCAGGGGTGCTCGTGCCTCTTTTTGCAATTCTACATCAACAGTTGTAAATGGTAAAATTTTGAAATAAATAAATGCCAGCAGTGTTTCCCCCACACGCTGTACTTTGACGGGCGTGGTAGAGAAGTGTGCAAAAGTGCGTTAGGACCACTCACCTTTGGAACCAGTATTAATGGTATTGTTTTGAGCAGCATAGCCTCTGCTTTATATTCAAGGAAACAGTCCACTTCAGTGTTTTAAATCACTGATCTTTGACAGTGACTAATCTCCTCCCTAGAGTGCCCTTTGCAGCTTCTCACAGCCTGTATGGAGTTTAACAGAGCAATGCGAGCAGAGCTTTATAAGAAGTGGAAAGGTTATTATTCCACTTCCATCAACTGTAGAACAAAATCAGTCTCATGGCTGTGCCTCCACTAATGTCCATCTATTTTCAGTGTAAGTGTTGAATAACTTTAAATGCACTCACAAATGTTAGCCAAAACTTTGTCTAAAATAAAATACTAATACCATAGTTTTTGAAACCATGTGTCCCATTGAAGTGTGCAGGCAACTGGAGGTGAATGAAGATGGTTATGAGTGGGAACAGCACCCAGTCCCATGTTCTACTCTTGTAGAATCACTGGACTACAATGAGGCCATTATTTAGAGAGACACAACTCTGGACCCTCTGCACAAAAAAAGACAGCGGGTGACTCTGTTAGGACTAAATTGAGACAGAAAGACATGATGACTGTGCCAGCAGCTACAGATGGAAATCAGTGTCTTTGGTCTGAGCCCAAACTGAAAACCATCCAGCCCGCCTCACAGACGTTTGCCATGCAGTTGGTGCACTTCAGCCTCTCACTAATTTAGGAGGAAATTTTTAAAATGGAGAAACAAGTCTTAACTTTTTTGCTCTTCTACACCAGTTTCCTGAGAAGTTGGAATGCCTAATTCCTCAAACACTACAGCTCTGCCATGACTAACTGCTGTTAACCTGACGAGGCAGTGAAATTTAGTAAATGAGCTTTTCCTTTCATTCATGTCACACACAGTGAACACTCATGAGTTTATTATATTGCAAATCATAAAATGAAGTTGTGACACTACAGTACTGTGAAACCTCTGTAAATAACTGATAAGTGATAACTGTTACTGGGTTCAAACCTCACTGCTGCGATTTCTATATTTCTGTATTCTGTGAACTGGAAGATGATGCATTTCTCATTTTAATAGTCCTGCATCAACGTTTTCAGAATGAATGCACTGAAGCTAATATGACAAAGTAGGCTTTCATATAGAAACAGTAACAATTTGTTGCTTCTTAGTAAACTTATTTTTTAAGTCTGTCTTAAAACAATAGTCACATGCACATATGAACATCAAAACGTTTGCTGTAATAGTTCCCCTGTGCATACTGGTGGTGAGTTCTCCCTGGGTGCAAAAATTGATTAAAAAGTTACCTGAAGACAAGTATTAAATCTTCCATAAGGAATTATTCATGGCAGATACAAACAGGATGAGTAGTTAGAGAAAAGAAAACCTCTTTCAGTGTTCATATGGGTACATAACTGTTGTATTTAATATCCTTTAACATATGTCATTACAGATAAAAAACTCATTTGAAAAGCAGATTAATTTTCTCCCATTTCTATGTCTGTCACTCTAATTAGCCACAATCGCAGTGTTTCAGACTGTCATCAGTGGAGGGTAAACAGATGGTTACATTTTCATTTTGGGTTCAGCTGGTCTTTTAAGGTCATAAGATCTGAACTACAAAATATTCTCTGGACATCTCGCTGTTGTGGCAGGGCCAAATGAGTTCAGATCAGCTGTTATGTGAAGTCTGTGACCCTCTATTGCACTCCGTATCTCAAATCAGTACATCTGGGAATTTCATTTAAAGGAGTCATGTTGAAGAAAGTGCATTTGGTCCTGTGGTCGATCAATTGGAAAGTGGCTTAGAAAAAGGGACTGATCTAAAGATTGCACTGGAATTGGAAGGTAATAGTCATATGCTGTCTAGTTCAGTGTCTACTCTGTGCCACTTTCCACAATCTTTATTGTACTTTTTTCAGTGAAGACATTCTACCTGGAGCCTTATACGGTTTTATTTTAAATTCACTTACATTTTCCTTCTTGTGAAAGACACTAATAACTGTTGGCACAAGTGTCCTTGTACTTCTTGCTTTGCAATGATCTGACAGCGTTACATTTTCTTTGTCATGCAATCCAGATATAGAGCTCACGCTGGCCAATGCAAATGCTGGACTGATACTTTCTTTCTCTTTCTTTCATATCTGAAATGGCAGGATGTTGCTGCAGAAGTTTCACTATATTTTCTGTCCAATTTCACTGCTGCACCGAAGTTTCTTCGTTCTTGTAAATGTCACAGTGATTTTTAGTTTTTTTCTCACCTGAATGGAATTACTCTAATCTCTGCACTTCTTCTTCAGCCCGTTTCAGACATGTATTATGATGTATTATCAGTCGAACATGTTTGTTTCATCCTGGTACAAGGCAAGATTTACATATTATTTTCATCACTGCAGAGGTCTAAAATACATACGGTCACATTACTAGATAGTCACCAGGGTTATTACTATATACTCCAATGAAAAAACAAAAACTGTTGCTTTTGAAATTTTTTTTAATAACTGAAATAAAATAACTTACCATAAAAAGAGTCAAATAACAGTAGTAGTGACACCACATGGTATCAATCTATCTATCATGTCTTTATGTACTGTTTGTGTACTGTATGAGATAGCACTCTTTCACACCTACAGGCTTTAGTCAGTTTGAATTAAACACAAGTTCATTTTCCCTCTTGCTGTGGTTTGTTTTGTCTGGTGTCAACACAGTAATCACACCAGACAAACACCAAAATAAGCAAACCAAGACCCCCGTAAACAGGTAGCCTCAATGCTAATCAATAATGAACTCCTGTGCAGTCCTCCTGGTGGGAAAGCTTACCAAACCAAAACAGGACCGAAAGTTATGAATGGCATGATTGGAGGGCATTGGATCATATGTAGAGAATAATTTACTTTGTTTGCTCAAAACATCCTGCAGGGCGAAATGCGGAACAAACATTAGAGGGTGCAAGATTTTTGCAATTGACACATTCTGTTGAAAATGGCCAGTGTTATAAATGCCAGCTTCCATTGCAACCCACATGATCTATCTCTAGAAAGACTAATGCTTTGTGTAAACATCCAAGCCAATCATCATCCAATATCATCCATCCAAACATCCTTTTAGCCACAATTAAAAATACTAATCTGAGTCAGTCACTTGCAATCCTGGCCAAAAGTTGTTTTTGAGCATTGCTTTCTTTAACAGAAAGAACCACATGATGGGATGATGAAGACTATCATTACCTGTGTCACCTATGAAAGCCATCATCCAGACAGAAAGAGACAGAAACCAACTTAGCAGGAATGTTATGAGTGAGTGGAAGAAAAAAAACAGCCCAGGTCCCAGAGGTATGAGTTCATTACAATTTATTTGCTAGATTGATTTTATGTAAATGTAGGAAATAAATCACATAATGAAATAGCCCCAAATCCAGCCACCACTTCTGAAACCAAAACTATGCAATTGATAAAAAGAAATCCCATCCTACCTGTAACACAAACAGTAAACTTACATTTAAACCACACGTATTAAATATATACATACATACATATATAATATACATTAAATATACATATTGAAATACAAAATATGAAAAACAGTAAATCAGTGAAACTACGTGTTGACAGATGTTGTTTTGTTTTCTATGCGACATGACTGCAGCCCACCCCGTTCACTCAGGTCTGTTGAGTTTGTCTTCACTGAAAACCGCCTATTAAAGGCATAATGCCAAATAAGAGCAGACACTGAGTGGACTTCACAGACCCCACCATTTTGTGCTCCTGCTGCTGTCCAAAACAAGTACATATTTTTGGCTCTATCTATCTTTTGGCCAGAAGCATCATCATCAGTCCTGTCCAGGACTGTAAACATGAGTGGAACTTTCTGATGTCACCTGTGAAGATTCCTGGGAATTGTAGTTACAACTATTTTCAGTTACCAGAATCTTGCATGTGGAGCCACTAACGTGCTTAGTTGCCAGGAGTGGTTTGATTAAAAAAAGTTCATTTTCACATCTCACGTTCTGAAAAGTCCATATATCATCAGTATGAAGGTGGACTCCACATTTTTCTGTGAAGGTCATTTGAGTAGGCGTTTGTTAGTGTGAGAGTGTGTGCCTGAGGCATCTGCAATTGGCATTCCAGCCCACATGTAGTCATTCTGTCTCGCTGATTGAGCCTGTTGTCTAAATGAGGAGCGGTTAATTACCTCCTCACAGCAGCTCTGTTCGCCATGCAGCCTGCCCACCAAGACCGCAGCACAGAACACAACACGACACCTCTGGTTAACAAATTAGACAGAGATGCAGGGAGGGAGACGATGGAACCACCGAACGGTGCTGGGGAAAAAAATGAGTGGAAGAAGTGAAGGGAAGAGGAGCGATGAGATTAAAGAACTGCATGCAGCTAGATGGCAAATGAAAGCTGGGGAAAAGGAGAGTGATGGGGAAACACAGAGATGGTGTGAAAGAAGAAGAAGAAAGAAAACTGCAGGAAGCTGTTAAATAAATGAGAGGCCACAACAAGCAGACAGATGACAAAGAGAGGTTAAATCAAATGAGAGGGAGACGCTCATTCAAAGGGGAGAAATGGAAAGAAGAAAGAGAGAGAGGTGGAGGGAAAACTAAACCAACACCAAAAACCACAGGAAGCTGCTTTAACAAATGGGGCTGTGTCGCAGCCTACCAGCACTGTGCTGTGATACAGCCCATTTTTCATTAACGCTGTGATTTATCAACACAGTACTGAGAGGATCGTAGCGGGGGCTTTTGATTAAGCCCATTAGATATTAGACATTAGCCGTGAGATTACTCACACTGCTGGGGTGCGTTTGATTTTTTTTTCTTATGCCAGAAATTGCCCAAGGGCAGCCTCTGTGCCCTGCTGACTACTCTCTTTGAAATGACCCTTGACAATGATGGGGTCTCCCCAGTGGCTCAGCAGGTAAAGGAGCGTATCACAGGTTAAATACACTGTGCTGTTTTTGACCTCTGTCATTCCTTGCAGACTTTTCCTTCTGCTACTTTCTCCTTCTTTTAATGCATCCCACACACTGATACAAGTATATAAATACATTCAATTAAATTCAGTTTTATTTGTATAGCGCCAAATCACAACATAAGTCATCTAAAGGCACTTTATAGTGTAAGGTTTAAGACCTTACACAAAATATTTGTAGAAAACCCAACAGTCCCATTTGAGCAAGCACTAGGCAACAG
>JAUBNQ010000002.1:3534778-3557965 GCA_032353495.1 Ctenopoma kingsleyae | reverse complement strand
ATGTCCAGATGCCACTCATCCAAGCTATGGAGGAAGCCTGTGACCAAATTGATGTAACATCAATACAGGGATGGATTATTTCCATCCCTGTATTGATGTTACATGTTAATGTTACATGTTGATGTTACATTATAAGATTCTTCCCACGTTGCCTTGCTAATGATGACATAGCCTGTGATGTTGACGAGGCCCTGTGGCCAGACCCAGCTAGGCGGAGAGAGGCCGATCATGTTTAGTGTGATCTTTTTTCTTTTCTGGACTTAAGTAATTACAAAAAAGTGTGACTTGAATACATCGAGAGAAATAAATAATTTCATTGGTGCACAACTGGTGTCATGATGTATTGGTGAATTTATTTTTACACTTTCTCTGTGTAAATGCTACAAGTGTTTTACAGTTGTTTCCAATTGCTAACACACTAAAATCTAATGTAAAGCTAAACTGCAAAAACTGACAGAGAGCAAAATCTCTCCTCACATTTGTAAAATTTAAAACACAAATCATGCTTTTGAACACAATTAGCAATTAGAGGGTTTAGCCCAACTTGAGTCAATTTACCGTTGCCTCTGTCATCCAGACATTTGTATGTAACCATAATACTTATGATACTACAGTAGGTTAATACTTTACAGTAGAAATGGCACATGCATTCTATATTTACAGTATTCATGTATATGTTCTTTATTTGTACATTTCTACATAATCTTCATCAGAAATGTGAGAGGCTACATATCAATATATACACTGCTGTTTTCTCTATGAACTGAGAGACAAGTACAAGTTGGTGGAAGGGGTCAGGTGTTCACTGAGGTACAGAAGGCAGACTTAGTTTTGGCATATAATGCCATAAACCTTCAAGAGATCCTTCAGAAGAGAAACTTCCAGTCACATCATAAGGAACAGTTTTTGGCAACATCAGGCAAGTTGCCTTGTCTACCCTGGCTCATATTCTCTATCAATACTAGGTACTCATGAAACAGATTTACCGGGTGCCTTTTGAAAGAACCTCAGAAAGAATCAAAGAACTGAGCTACTTTCAAATGTTTCTCATTTTGTTTTTCAAAAGTTTAGAATTCTGTAGAACTTTACAGTAATGTGTATTTATATATATATATATATATATTTTGTGGCCAACACCAACAAATATTGTGGATAAACAAAGGATTTGTTTCAGTCAAATTTGTTTCTGCACATATGTCTTTCCAATTCTCCACCATTACAGATATGGTAATCCCTAAAAAGGTAAAAGTGTTTGGGATTTTACATAGTAGGGTTTAGTTGTTTGGAGGAAAAATTTTGGCATGGGAAAGAAATGTTTACTATTTGCAGCAAAAGTTTGGTTTTGATAAGTGTTTATATAGTTTTGAATGCAGAGCTTCATTTTGCAGGATATGTGAAGTGTTTTGCTCTTTGGGTGAGGTGTTTTGTGAACTGTGCTAAATGATTTGCAAAAATGAGACTTGTCAAAATTGTGCTTTAGCAATTGGAAAAAACTGTAAGATAAGCACAGGAGTGTTTAACTGAATGAAACAGAATCTGAGAATAATCAAATAATCTGAGCTGTTGTGCTAATTGAGTGAAGAGCTGTACTAATTGTGTGAAGTGTTTTGAAAAACCGGGCCCTATTTTCAAAATTGTGCTTAAGCAATTGAAAAAAACTATAATTTTTGACAATCGCCTTAGATGATGAAAACCACGTTAACTGTGGCACTAATTTGGCTATCTAATTTACAATCACTGTCCATTTTAAAACCAAGATTAACAACTGTGGGCTTAGCATAGATGGCTAGGGGACCAAGTTCAAAAGGAGGGATCTCACATGGGCCATTTGAGCCAAACACAATTACCATGTCATCCATGTCTTAATATCCTCATGACATGCTAAAGGAGCTGTAATTGACCGGGCATCCCTTCGCTTCAGTGGTACATAAATTTGACAGTCATCCACATAGCAGTGGAACGAGATGCCATGTTTCCTGAGAATGGACCCTAGAGAAAGTAAATAAAGTGCAAAAAGCATAAGCCCTAAAATTGAGCCCTGGGGCACTCCATGACAGAGGTGCAGAGGGGGATTCAAAACCAGCAAGTTTAACACCAAAGGTTCTATTTGCCAAATATGATCTAAACCACCCCAGTGTGTTGTAAGCATGATATTAAAATGCTGTGGTCTACTGTATTGAAAGCAGCAGTTAGGTCCAGCAAGACAAGAATTACATAGTCATTGGAGTCGCATGCCAAAAAAATGTCATTAAAAACCCTCAGTAGTGCCGACTCTGTTCTATGGAGTGTTTTAAATCCAGACTGAAACACTTCCAGGATGCCATGCTTGTCAAGAAAAGATTTTAGCTGTAAATACACATTTTTTTCCAAGATTTTAGATAAGAGTGGCAGCTTGGAGATAGGCCTACAATTTCCCACCACAGTATGATCAAGACCAGGTTTCTTTATCAAGGGCTGCACTACTGCATGTTTGAATTTAGCAGGGACTACACCAGTAAAAATATTAAGAACCAAGTGCCTGATACTCTGAAAGACTTCATTAAAAAAAACAAGGTAGGAGAGCATCACAGGGGGAGCCAGAAGGCTTAATCTGGGTATCCACCTTCTCTAAGAATGACTGTGTCACAGGCTCAAACTGGTTAAAAGCAACAGAGCAAGGAACACAAACAGAAGGGTCAAAATCTGGACAAGAGATGAGAGCCCTTGTGGTGGTGACCTTCTCAATGAAAACTGCATAAAATTATTGCACAGTTCAGTAGAGGGTTCTAAACCAACAGTCTGTGGAGCATTCAGGAGATAGTCGATAGTATTAAAAAGTACATGAGGGTTCTGACTGTGAGAGAGAATAACTTTAAAAAAGTGATCCCTTTTGGCCTCTTTAACTGTGTTCTGCTAGTTGAGTCTGCTAGTTCAGTCTTTAAAATTTTGAAGAGACACATGCAATGTGTCCTTCTCCCACGCTTACGCTCAGCTCTGCGACATTCCTGTCTGGCAGCTCGAGTCCTGTCATTAAACCAGAGCTCTGGTTTAACTGTAGACTGCCTAATTTTTAATGGAGCCACAGAATCCAGGACAGTTTGACAAGAGGAGTGCAGCCAAGAACTAAGCTCCTCTGTGACGATAGAATCTGGAGGAGAGAACTGACTGGCAGTGGAGGGGTTAATAATCCGACAGCTCTGGGTAAAAGCACGAGGATTAACTGCAGTACAAGTAAAGACAGTCTCAAATATTACAAGCATGTGATCGGAAAGTACAGTGTCATGGATCTCCAGATTAGTCACAGGCAATCCGTAAGACAGTACAAGATCCAACGTGTGACCTTTTTCATGTGTGGGAACAAGCACAGACTGCACCAGGTTAAAAGACTGAATGAGCGTTAAAAACTTACCAGAGGTTTATCAGGGCAACATACATGTATATTAAAATCACCAACAATAAGAACATGGTCGTAATAAGTGAAAATCCCCTGCCAGGAATTCGGAAGGCAGTAATAAAATCCTTGTTGTATTTAGGTGGACGTAGATGACAGCACACAGCACACATTTTAAAGCTGGTGTAAGACAGTTAAAAACATTGTCTACACTTAAAAATGTTTTTATGGACAAACAAAACAACAGCAACCTGCTGGTAAAAGCTCAGACAGAGCACTTGACTCAACCACACTCAGACATGTCTCCGTGATGAAGAGGAAATCCAGATCACAGGAGCTGAAAAGGTCCCTGAGAATAAAAGTTCTATTCACCAGCGATCTGGCGTTCAACTCTGGGGCTGGAGCCGAGGGCTTTGGTAGGATGGGGTGCCCAACATAGCAGTCTTAAGTTCTGTAGATTCTCCAATTTATATTATTCAGCAAATTATAATATGATCTGTGAGATCAGGGCCGTTTCTAGCTTTGTGGGGGCCCTGTGTAAGATCATTTGGGGGGCCCCTGTTTTGAATCGATATGAGGAATTTAAACCCTTCGATGATTTGTGGCAATGCATCACAGTAGGTTCTCAAAACTGAAATTAAAAACAACAAAGAAAGAAATCAAACTGAACCAAACAAAAGACTATAGAAAATAATAAAGGTAAAAAAATTCCCTCTCTATGACCATGCAGGTGCAGAAGCTTACAAACTTTAGAATGGTACCTGCAAATCAAAGATTTTTAAGATATCAGGCAAAATCACAAGCAAAGATTCAAATCAGATCCATTGTTTCTAAATTATGAGATTCAACAATTTGGTTTATTACATAATAAGCCTAATTATGTGAAGAGCAGCCTGTCCAAACCTTTTATATAGAGGGATAGGATAGTTAATAATTTATACAGTGATAGTTAATAGTTTATACAGTATACGGCGATACAGTCCGAAGATGAAGGCCACAATCAGTAACAGGGGTGTCCCCTCACAGGGAATCGAGGGTGAGTACAGTCGGTAACAACTGAGACAGGGGTTAGGGGGACATTAAATCCAGGTGTGTGAAGAGGAGATAGGGCAGGGGAAGCAGTATTCTGAGGAGTTTCTGTAGGTGAAGGTGATAAGTCTGCTCAGTCATGTGAAGCGGACTGCACAGCGTGCTGCAGATTAGTAGATAACATTTGGCTGCCCAGTTGATTGGGGTGAACTCCATCGCTTCTGAAAAATGAGAAGCGATTCCAGAAAAGATTAAAGTTGTCAATAAAACGAAGTTGGTGGGATCTGCAGGTGGCACCGGGTATCAGAGCCGGTGGTCGGTGAGGCGAGGAAGGATCCTCACACTTTGGAGAAGGAACCCTTGCTGTGTCCGTGCAGGGGAGACCTACGGAGTGTCTAAGTACAGCCTCTTTCAGGATCTGTGAAGACAAGGCCTTAACCCGTGATTCGGCTTCTCAGAGAAGTGGTGGGCCGCCCGAACACTGTTAGCCTCCAGCAGTGGGAAATCTGAATTATCCACTCCTGCCGATGCCGGCAAGTGATTCAGACTGGGTTGTGCCGGTGTGTGGTGTTTTTATTGTAATGAATCATGCAGTCATGTTAATGTGAATCGACAGCCCATTGTTAATGCTGTTAGACAAGTTAAGCCAGTTGAATGTATAGTGTCACCACAAATCTCATTAATATCTCTGTGAGTGCTACTAAGGAATTAAGCTGTATTAAAGTTCCCATAGTAAAATCTTCAATTAAATATCACACTTATCACAACAGGGCTGAACACATGCCTGAACATACACACACAAGTGCATCCATACAAAGATGTCAATTAATAAGCAGCCTGCAGTGCACCATGTGCGGCATGTCAACTATCACTGAGCACATTTGAGTGCGCCCCCCCCCAACATTCAGACAATTAACCACAAACACAGTGTGGTCCTGGTTGTCAGTGATGGTTAGTGTAAGATCTGATGTGAAAAATGTACAACTGCATCAAATAATTCAACATAAGACGTATAGCTTACACATAATGCTGCTATTTAAATAATGCAAATGGTGTTAAAACACATATGAGGCTTTACATTTTACACTGAACCGTCTAAGTAGGTTTAGGGTTAGGAGTTAAATAAGAGTTTTTTTTGCAGTACAAATGATGAACTGTATCTTCATTGTCACGGTGATTGATATCATTTACACTGACAAGAAAAAGGTTTGGAAACACCAAGGTATTATTGGATTTTAAATTGAAATGTAAAGCAATGAATACAAAAACAAAGAAACCATGTTCATAATTAAGAGTTAAATCAACAGGTAAACCATCTACAACTTTAAAGATGACCTTTCATGAAACAACTACCATTTGCAAATGTCTGAGATCAGAAATTTCAAGTGTGGATGGTCTTACATTGATCAGGCATGCCCTCCCAGGTGTTAGAACATCTTAAAATAAGTTAATGTTCAGAGCTTATATTTTAATCTTCCTCCATATTGAAAGTCATTTTCAGTGTAAATCAGAACTGAGAATGGCCAAACAAAAACAGATCTCACCAGTCTACATTTGTCTTGAGAAATCATAAACACAGTGCCTCTCAAAGGGTGTGTTGGATTTACGTATTGTTCTGGGATGTTCAGTTTTTTCCACAACTAGATCATAGACTTTATTAATGTGTTTTGCGCCAGGACAGGACAAATAATAAATTATTCTAACAAAAGTCCAAACATTCTTCTCCGCATGTCTTCACTATATCTGTGATTATTTGAAAAAACAACTATTAAAAAAGCTCTTGAAAAATAATATCAGAATATACAGTCATAATTTTAATGAGTCATACATATTTAATAAAACTTGACATTAAAGGAGCTGAAAAAACAATTTGATCAGGGCCTCCCTAGTTCATTAAGTAATATTTTTGACATTTCTATTACCTTTTTGTGAGTTTCAAGGCTCAATATAAAGTGTTTGACAATCTAAACATAGCTTGTCTTTAAAATAGGATTTTGCAGCAACAACACACTTTATTTTCTGAGCACTTCTCCAAGAACTTTCTGTACTTTTAATGAAAGTTTTATGCACTTGTCTCTCAGCTGGTGTCCACATTTATTCTGTCTCATTTGCAAAAAACTCTTGTTTAAAGTGCTGAGGATACAGCGTAGCAAGAGGAGCAGCATGCTGTTCTATGCCATAATCTAACCCAGTGTGTAAATGATTCCTCTACATGTAGGATTTCCATTAATGTATCAGTCTAATGACTATACTTAGATGTGTCTGTGTGCACGTTCTGCAGTCAGTATGATCTGTTCTCCATTTGCATTTTCCATTATTTCCCCTGTCTGACAGTTTTAAAGTGTTACTTACTAGACCACCATGTAAATTGCTTAAGCGCCAAAGATGAAAGCCTAGAGCAGATCCGTGCTAGGGTAGCTTCACTGATGGTCTTTTGCCTACATTAAAATGTAGTCAGACATCGTTGCTGATTGGAAAATGATGGAGCATGGCAGGGCGTTACAGTAGATTTGAAGGTAAGACTCACTGTGCTTCCACAGATGTCTGTGGACTTTTTGTACTTGAATTAATGTAAGAATCAAACCAGAGTACTTATGAATTTAAAACATGGCAGCACTGAATAATCCTTTTATGACTTTTTGTATCCCAGCCAAATTTTTCTACGTCACACCTGATATGTGGAGAAAAGAAAAGTGGAGAAGTGGAGAAAAGAAAATCACATATTGGATCTTCCAAAATAAAAGTAAAATCCCCTTGGTTGTTTTTTTTTATACAACACTCAATCATGGTCATTTTTTTCTTAAATGCTTAGTCATACCAAGTGAAAACAGATCTCTATAAAGTAATATAAATTGATTAAAAATCAAAAACTGCTTGATTATTCACCCCCTGTAAAGTTACTTTCCTAATCACTGTGCAGCCAATTGGCTGCCGGCAAATCTGAAAAGGTTATTCAAAACTACAAGTCAGAACGTCAGAGCCACCTGCGACTCCTCTGAAGGAGTTTCAAGCTTCCATGGGTGTATAGCAACTGTTAGCTGGGTAGAGCAACCTTTCTTCTGGTGGGTTCATGTGATTACACAAATTAACAACTGGCGGTGTTATCATAAAAAAGATCATGACATATCACACTGTCGAGGAAGCAGTTCCTCATCTGTATAGGAAATGCCTAACTTTATGCAAGATCATTCAATAACCATTTATGTACATACTGTAAGCCATATATGTTCTGATGCATAGTGGCTCAATAGTTACTATCTTACCATAATATCAACCACTCTAGAGGTGTGAGAACAACCCAGGACAGCACCATGCTGTTTATAGGTTTATCTGATATTTAAGTCTTTAATCTGCTACGTACTGTCCTTGGTGTCTATGTCACAAAACAAATGATTTGATATTAAATTTAAAAGGCAGCTCATCTTTCTACTTCTGCATACTCTGAGATAAAACCCTACTTCTGTCATGTGGGTTTTGACAATTCCAAAGAAGCTTATTTAGCATTTTCTAGGGCTGGCACAAATATACAGTGTACTTACATGATTTTATTGCCAAATAAATTCTGGCACAGCAGGATAACATCCAACCGAGTCAGTGATTCAGCTCGGCAAGAGCATTGCTTTGATCCCCTTTACAGCCATATTGACTTGGTCATAAACTGACCATAAATCCATAGGCATTTAATAATGAGCTCATGTCACCAGCTGACAGAAGCATATGTCTTCCTCTATGGCTCAGGGAAACCAATAAACACTGTAATGGTAAATACAATCATAAGTATTAGGATAGTGAGCTTAAGTCATTGTGCTTTATTGCTGATATTATGAATTGTCAGCATATTATCACAAGTCAGAGCGCTGTAAACCAGTGGCACCACCGAGGCCTAGCAGCTCACTGTCATTGTTCTGAACTTTACTGCATGCAGACTTATTTTAGTGTGATGCCTGCACAAGATCCACTAATGAAAACCTTCCCTTGTTTCAGCTCAGTGTGTTCCATTCCATTTCCTGAAAAACTATTTTTATAAATGTATAAAAGTTCAAAGAGTTAATGCACTTCCTTAGAACACAAACGTTTTAATAAAAGTACTAAATTGTAAAAGGAAATTTAAACCCATAACCACTGAGAGGCAATTTCATCATACCGAGTCTTGGCACAGAGTGTCGGCAGGCAACAGCACGGCGTGTTGATTGAAAAGTCCCGTCAGCAGTATGGGAAGAGTCATTAGATTTGCAGAAGAGCCAAACAGAGAAAAAAAATCTCCTTGGTACATCTTTATACAACTTCTTCCACACTGATCACAACTTTTGCAGTCACGTGGTACAAAACTTTGTGTAATTCAATGATGAAACAACATTCTTCTGCATGTGTCATAAAAGTCATAGCCTAATTATTAAATCCTGATTAACTTGTATTTGAGTTTGTATTTATTCCTATATTCTGCTGATTAATATAGATCTTATAAAAAAACAAACCCATTAATTGGAAGTGAATCAAAAACATACCTGACTAACATTAACCTGCCTGTTGAATGAAGACAGAGATAGATTGACTTCATTGTAAAGTGCAGGTATTGGTTCTGGATTTGATACTGTGAATCATAATATCTTACTGCACAGACTGGTGAAACCCTTCTTGCACAACAATGGTTTGGTTCCTAATGAACTGGTTAACAGTTATTAACATGATTCATTGAACATGTTTGTGATTTTTAGGTCCAAGTGAGAGTGTATTAGCTTCTTGAGCTGTGCGGATCATTGCACGTATGTAACACTTTTTCTGCTTTGATTTCAGGAAGGTATTGGTCACTTGAATCACTCCCATTTTTAAGTCAAAGTAAAAAAGATCATTTAAAAGGCCTCTGGCTCAAGCCTGCTCATTATTCCCAAGGTTAAAACTAAAAGACACGAGAAGTAGTATTTGTTTATGTCACTCTAAACTACAGAACAGTGTGTACATCTCTGCCACATTGAGGCTTATTGGTTGTTCATGGAAAAAGCAGACCTGAATCTTCCACATTAACACTGGTCCAAAATGGCAACGATTGTGCAAAATTTTATATTATTTTTTCTTGGATTGTCCTTGTCCATGGTGACAAATAATGCAAGCTCTAGCACTAAAATCACGACATAACTTGTTTGTGTCAAAAGGAATAACTAAAACACTCTTTTCTTAAGTTCTGGGTAAAGTCGAGGCACACTGCGAAGAATAAATGTGTACACTTGCCCACCAGTACACCTCCAGCTGCTCATTCTCTGCTGCTCCTAGTCATCCATCATGTAAGAAGTGCTTTAAACAGAAGGCTGAGTGTATGTGTAGCAGGGTCACCGGTGATATGCATTGATGTGTCACTTTCTTTGAAGGATTTGTGAAAAAGCAAATTATGTATTTGACAGCTGATGTGATTTTAAATTCTTTCGGAAAAAAATCAAATCTTTCAAGGAATCAGCTTGAATAATTAAGAGCGTGTAGAGTTATGACAACACTCAGAATGTCAAATTAAGCTGAAGTGTTCACAGTGTTTTTTTATTGCTGATTAATACCCACATTCAAAACGCTTGTATCATATTCCCACCATTTAATCGGCCAGGCTTTTATTTCTTTTGACAATGAAGGTCACCAAAAGCTTAACAAAACTGGGACAGCTGGCTGTTTCAAATGGTGTATCTATGACAGGCAGATAAAATAAGATTTGACTCTGTATTTGTTGGAGCGCAAAAATTTGCTTTAGATGCCAAAACATGACATTTTCCTTGTGATTATAATAGACACGCTACTATTTTAGAGTCTGCTTTTAATGGAAGTTTAATGGTACATCAATTCTCACATGTATCATACTGCAGCACAATGAAAACAAAGTGGTGCCAGCAGGCTGGTTGTCAAAATAAGGTGGTGTACCACAGCTTAAAGCTAAGGGGAACTGACAGAGAAACTAGTGGAGTGGTGCTGCAAAGCCCCAATTTCCAACTCCATTCCATTAGAAAGACAAACTACAGGAGACAACTTGAAGCTAGTTTAACCTACCTCTTAGTTTTGAAGTTAAGTGACCATATCCAACTTAAACTAACGCTATCATGAGACTCATGATCAATAGTGGTGTGTGATACCACGAGCTTTGGTATCTATCTGATACCAAGTAAATACAGGGCCAATATCGCCAATACCAATCCGATACTATTACCTAATAAGGGCAGCCTACCGTCACATAAAAGCACTTTAAAAACGTTAAAATCACCATAAAAACACAACCAAATGCACAAAATATGTAAACAAAAACACCAGTGCTAAATTAACATCCAGATCTGGGATACCTCTCTTGAACCTAGAGACAATCACAATTGTCCACTAATGAGTTATTTCTTTAGGAGAGCATTTCATGGCAGACTGGCCTGCCACAAAATGCACCCCCCTAAAAATACACTTTCTGTTTGTCTCAGAATTGAATAATTTTAACAGTGAAGTTGTAGGACTGATGGTGTAAATTTCATGGAGGTGACACTTTCCTAGTGGGAGATAGGATGGGGTGCATTTTCCGGCAGGGGTTCTCTGACTTGGTAAAACGGGGTCTCGCTGAGGGATTTCCCTCCTCCTCTCTCCATTTATTTTGTAGCTCGCTGTTCTCTTGTTCATGCTTTTTCCAACCCTGTCTCCTAAAAAGATTACAAATGAATTATGAATGAATGACGCGCTACTATTAACGCGAAGTGATGCTGTATACTATGCAGGACAGAGATGCAGAAGACCCGAGTCTCACACCAAAGTCTCCTGTCAATCACTGTAAAATATGGTAGATGACACAATGCTCCTCTTTCTCTGTGCCATCATTCACTACAGCCTGCATGTGTCTGCTCAGCCCCGCTGAGTCACATTGATGTGAGAGGAGCGGTGTTTGTAGCGTTTACTTTCTGATGGAACAGTTGCACTGAAAGTAGAAGAGAGTAAATATCGATACCAACGTGCTAGTATCGACCCGATAACGATACCAACTTGGTATCGATACTATCGATCCGCCCACCACTAATGCTCAATCCACTCTGCTCCACACTGCCATACTCAGGCTTGTATTGGTGATATAATGTATGGGACTGACAGACTCCAGACCTGAGTTCAAGTCCAGAGTCCCATGTTAAGTTGGATTTAGGCAACTTTGGTTACAATTCTACTTTATTTCATTCTACACCGCAAAGGTCCACATCACACAAAAACAGACAAACAAAAAAGTTAAAATACAACAATACTGTACCAAAGTATTATTAAAAGCATACAGACATTTTTTTTTTCGAATAACAAGAGAAATACTGATGTATTACTTAGTGACGGCTCGGTTAAGGTTTTATTTGTGACATTTTGGGAATCATTTAATCAACACATACATTTCAACAGAGACAAAAGAAAATCTAAACTCATACAAGTTTACAATTTCCTTCTTCATTTCCACTTAAATCAACATCTATCATGTTTCTGCTACTTGTATTATTTTTAAATACCATACCTTCAGTTCCTCAGCACAGGATAGAAGGTAGGAATGTTGTTAGTTATAAACATATGACTTGCACTAGTCCATCTTGGAAGTTTTAACAATATTCTCAATGCATCATTATATTATATTACATTATGTATATATATCAAATGTCACAGTCATATCATTGTCTTACCTCTTTGTGTCATCCTGGCCACTCCCCTCTCTCCACTCTCACTCACTGATTGTTCCCAGTTGTCACTTGATGCTAATTAGTCCCCTCGCTATTTAATACCCTGCACTCTCCACTTCCTTTTGTCAGTTCATCCTGTTATGCTGTCATCATTTCTGTAAGTTGGTTTGGGTTCAGTCTCTCTCTCTCTCTCTCTCTCCCCCTCTTCCTATCTCTAATCACTTCTTGGTTCTTGTAGTTTTGTCTTCCTCCTGTTTGTATGTCAGTCTTCCCTCTGCTTCCTGGAGTCCCCAGATCTGTCCCTTCACCTGTTTACCAATCCTAGTTATGTCTTTTCAGTTAGTCAGGTTTTGCCTCCACCAGGAGTGTTTTTCTGTTCAGCTGTGTTCTGTTATGTACTTGTCTTTTATTAAAGTTTCCTTTGTTTGAACCCTCTCTTGCCCTGATCTGCGTTTGGGTCCACCATTTTTTATATGATTCTGACATATGCCAACTGAAGCTTTTACATTTTTGCTTTACTATAACTGCACCACAAATGGGCTCCAAGAATGGAGTACAGTACACTTTACACCAGCCCTCATGGCTTGCTATGGCGTGCTATATTTTTTCCTTATTTTGACTACTTTACACTAAAATTTTAACAATCACAATCTTATCATACATTATACATAAATCTCTATTATGGCTGTGATTCTTACAATATTATTATCACATAAGAGAGAGGTAGCAAAGCAATATCAGTCAATATCCGTCAACAAATTATAATGCCTAAGGTCAATAAACCTTCCCACTTTGCTTAATTCTCAGAGTTAATTAGCTGAAGTTAGGTATCAGTATTTAATAGCCAGGAAATAGTTATGTGATCAGTTATGGCCAAGTCATCCAAAATCTATCTAAACTATAATGCACATTGGCTGTACATATACAATGGTCTAGCTAGGATGTTGTATACCATGCATCACTAATGTATGTACAGCTTTCCTTTGGTAACAGCATTTTACTAGGAAAAAAAAACTTATTACTTTGATATAACTGAATGAGATGTTGACCAAATAGAGACTTATTGTTAGAAATATCAGCATTCATACCAGCCACAACAAATAAATATGTACATTCATTTTCTTTGATAAAAGTATTTATAAAAGAAAGCTTATACAGTTATTCGTCCTCATTATGATGACATCCATAGGGGGTGTAAATTTAATATTACAACTGTATTTACTTAAATACAAAATACAAAAACATCAGGACCTTGGTAACAATCTTAAAACTTTCTACATCTAAAACAGGAAAAACGAAAGTACTGATTCAGATTTTTATCCCAATGCATCATTGACATACATAGTGGGACATCAGCAAAAGCAGCAAAAGCAAAAGACTATTTTGAGTTGCTCATTTATCTGCGTATGAAAAGATTCATGATGATAATTTGGTAACTCTTAAGAAGTAAGAAAAAAATCTTTGCTGTAGAAAATATCTAATGATCTTCCTCAGCCACTTAGAATTTGGTGCCTTTAAGCAAAGTTAGACTGTTAGAGGAGCTCCAAAGTAGCTCTTACTAGAGGATTATGGCTGGCTACACAATCCAGTGTTTAGATTTACAGTACTAATATGAGAAACAGTTTGGGAGAGGGTGAACACCAGGTCGTTGACTGGGGTGGCTAGGATAGCATTACCACTAACGATCTTATCTGCAAGCAAGTTTACTGGTGTCTGGTGACTACTGGCTGTGGATGTAACCAGGATTTTATCCATGTTGCAAATGACAGATTTATTTTTTTAGATAAAAATCTTGCTAACTTAAAGCTGTCTGCATGAATATTCACGTAGAATAAAGTGTTTGGAAGGAGGTTACTCCTACTTTAAAAGACTGTAGTTTGTTTCTGTCTTTTTTTTTTTTTTACATTTTTCATTGTTTCACAGAATGTCCAGTGTCCTTGAATGAAAATTGAGGATGGTGGCAAATTGCCTGAGCCCACAGAGTCAGGAGATTAGCCTAGTTTTCTCTAAAACACAAGAACAAGGAAGAGACAAGGGAAAACTGAAGCATGAAAGTAACGTCGGATGTCTGGATAGAGACAGAGCAGAAGGATGGAAGTCTTCAGGGAGATGATTTTAGAATTCCTTGCTTCATTTACCTAATTTTCCATTCTGAATACCCATAACCTCAAAGTACTCTGCAGATTAGCCTAGTTTTCTCTTTGAAAGAAAAGAAGGAGGGAAGAGAGGAGGAGCAATAAATGAGAAGTTTATATCAGAAACAAAGTGTATTTAAGAGATTAGCTTCTATACTGCCTGTTCATCTTGTGATTACTTTGACATACACTCAAATTCCACATAACATCAAGTGTAGATTAACTCAGTGGAGTCTTTGTCTTATGTTCAAGAACTCCTTTGAAGCTGCACTTTGGGGAACTTGTGCGAGACAGTAATACAGTACCTTCTAGAAAAACTTTTAAAAAAAAGGTCATAGGTCAGAACCTATTGAGAGTTTATTATGTATAACCATATATTGCTGCTTTTACTTGCACTTTAAAAAATTTGGTTTATGCTGGATATGGAGAAGTTGTCTATTGCTGTGTTGACAAAGAATGCGAAACATGAGCTGCAGTGCTCAGTACTCAGTACTACATACGAAGTGTGAGGGTAGATTGTGAAGAGTAGGTCACCCTTGATTTAGTAGAATTATTTAACTTGAATACTGCAAAATACTGCGCTTACACAGGACAATAGATATGAAATGTGCTTCAGATGCCATCATGCCATTAAATTTCAATCATCTGTCATTATCAGAACCATATATATAATTAATAGGTCCCAGCTCCACTCGCCAGTAGCCTCAGTAAGTCGTTATCATGCACTAAACTTTTGTTGTCTTGATTTGTGTAATAACAGGGTGTCCGCGGGGTTTTGAAAAGTATTAAAAGTATTTCACATAAGCAAAAATTAAGGCCATTAAAAAGTATAAACAAAGTACTAATCGTCATTTCATGAGGTATTAAATTTTCTTGTAACTTTATTTAACATGGGATTAGACTTTAATTAGATGATGTCTGTGATGCTGACGTCATATTCGGTGGTCGCACGTCGTCTCAAACAGTTTGTGCTGAAACACTGGCTGCTGCTGACGCTCAGAAAACCAAAGAAACCAAAGAGGTTAACGCTCCACTGTCGCATGTGCACCGCACTAGTCAGAACTCAGGAGCAGTTTTTCATCCAGGCTCGTAGAAGATGAACTGTGCCTGGAAAACAGAGGAAAGCAGGGTTTCGTGTTTCTTTTAATGACTGCAGTCAATAGAACGACTGAACTATTTTAAGAAGGTGTTTGACGCAGCTTATTTTGCAACACGCGCGCTCTGGCCGCCGGAGTGCGCACGCGCCGAAATCGAGCAGAACTCTGCTGCACGTGACACAGAGATCAGAGAATGGTAAAGGTGACCGTGTAGACACAGAAATAACATAAGATAAATATCATGACGCTGTTTAGTTAGTTTAGTAAAATAATAGGGTACAGACCTGTTCTACATGAAAGGGAACCTTGAATAACTTCTATTGTGACCTGGTGCTGTATAGAAAATGAACATTAATTACAATACATTTAATTTGACCTTGGGGGGAGGGGTCGGTCGGGGCACTATATACGGTAATATAATGGTAATGGAAAAATTGGAAACACAAGACATACACTTTGATTATTGGTCTGTCAGATTTTTTGATTGTCAGGGCTGAAACATCAGTGCAGATGTTATTTTAGTGATGTTAAAGAAATCTGTAACTAAACAGTCTAATTCTGCAAAAAGCTTTTCTGATAAGTCACATCATTTATTCTGTAATTTAATCTTCGTAGAAAACTCTGACTCCTGTTGTTGTTGATCCAACACCTGAACCAGATCTTAGATCAGGTGAGAGCCAGGCGTTTCCCATCATGCCCTGAGGTCTTACAGTCGGTGGAGACCAACTGCAGCACCTGAATAATTATTTAAACTGACTGCAAAATTTGCGACAACCTTGGTCTCATGAGCTTAATGTTGCTCAAAACTTGTTGCGCATAACTTGCTCATCTCTGCTTTCTGTGCTGCTGCCACCGTTACACTCCAAACCAAATGCCACGGCTGCATCAGTGGCAGATCTCCAGGTGACCATGCAGTCCCTCTGGGAAGTTGCAGTGTAGCAAAGTTTTCCAAAAACTTGCAGTGCATGTTTGATATATTTAGACAGTTGCATCTTTTTCATTATTCATTTACTGAGAATAAATATCACTGTACTGACTGGCTGAATTTGCAACATCGTGCCACACCAACACTGCATATGGAGGTTCTGCGGTGTAGCGGGTATACCTTTAGATTTGGATTAGCCCCCCGTTCTTCAAAAAACAGCTTGTTGATAGCATTAGTTAAATAAATGCAAGATATTTTAAAATTACAGAGTCTCTAAATCTGTTCAGTTCACTTTTTAAATTATATTGTACTGGGCCAGTGTGTATAAATCTGAAAATCAGTTTAAAAGTTAGAAAGGTTGTCGATTAAAACAGTTGCAGCTCAATGTCGTGTTTGTTTTAAAAAAATATCCGGGAGGTATTGTAAAAGGTATTAAAAAGTATTAAATTCAACCTCAGGATTTTTGTATATACCCTGAATAAATTCAGATAAAAACAATATACAATGATTTTATATCAGCAGGTGTCTGATCAGGATCAGAAACGGGAAGAAAAATATGGACAATTGGGACATGGCACTTCTGACTCTGCTTTTTGACTTAAGTTGTGACCAATATTGAAATTAGTTGAAACTTGATAGAAGCTTAAGTGTCAATTTATGTGAAAGTAACAACGAGGTTTGCAGACTTGTAGGAGTTTTCTTTTTTGAGTGTCTGAAGTGGAAGCCCAAAAAGGATTTGGTGGTAGTTCAAGTGAGTAACTGTAAGATGTTATCAGCAGCAAAAGCAGTTAAAGTGAATTGTGTATGAACAGTGGAAGTCGCAGGAGTTAGGAGGGCAGAATGCTTTTTACATAAATCTGAAACGATTTTCAGTGTGTGTGCAAATATTAAAATACTGAAAGAAAAAGAGAAAAGCTGAAGAGATAAATGCACTTTGAATGTCTGAAAACATGTAACCACTGAAAGCAGCTGAATTGATGCTAAATGTGCTGAGAAGAGGTGTTGGTGATGGAGGTGATTCTCAGAGTCAAACAGTTCTACAGGTTTGAACTTGTAGTGAACTCTGCAGTTTAAAACTATTAATATGCAAACTTGTGTGTGACTGATATCACACTTTGCCTAAAGCTCAAAGTCAGCACAAAAACAAAGCTACTTTGTGACTGTATCCTCCTCCCCTTCTCTATTTTTATGCTTATTTTCTCACAAACACAAAAATGATTATGCATTGTATTATTTTGATACAGGTACAGAAAAAAAAAATCCACACAGGCCTAAGTAATTGGCAGCATTACTGGCTGTAACTTTATTACCCTTTATTATCGTCAACTAAAACATCCATTTAACAATATCTTGCAGTTCCTGGAATGGAAGTACAGGTAGTAAACAATCTGTATATTATTACAGCAATAAACTGCTGAGCGATTACACACAAGCCACCTTATGTTCAGTATATACTGTATACTATAGGAGAGGAAGCTGGTGAGAATCCTGGGGACACACATATGGAGCCACAGGCAGTGCGACAGCCATCGTCACTTCCTTATTAAGATCATGCGGTTTTAGATAATTGCTTTTTATGTCAGGAGGTATGTGTTCTAATTTACCTGAGGTGAAGAGCTCGAAGGGAGTTTTATGTTCAAACAGATTAAAAAGACAAAAATAAATTAGAATTTCCTGCAGATTTCCAAATAGTTCACACAGGTGGGAGAGGGCTTATGGATTTGACATCTGGATGTACTTGAATTATGTTCACCATGTGATTAATGAATGTTATGCTTTAATTTGGGCTTCTTCCGTTTTTATTATATGACAGAATATCTTCAGGATTTTACTGAGGCGTTTCAAGTAAGTGTGCTTTGATGTACCAGCTGCACTTGGCTCATTATACTTTTTACAACACTGGTACATTAATATTGAACTAACGATTATATCCTGTCATAAAACTGACTAGTTTCAGCTCTGTGAATGAAGAAAAGAATTCTCCCCTTCTGATAGAGTGACCTTGGCTGTCCGAGGTGTCTATATTAGATCTGCTTTGTACTTTAAGTTTTATAAATCTAAATCCATTTTTGGGGTGTGTTACAATAAACTAAGCTGAGATTCTGTACATGTTCTGTTGTGGTTCCTCTGCTTTCAAATACTGTATTGTCAACATCTAGCAAGTAATTAAGTACATGTTCACATATGTACCAAACATTCTTGATCTTGATGCTGTTAGATGTACAAATCTAGTCAAGATTTGTGGCTCAAATAAGCTTTCTTAGTTAAAAAGTTTAATTTTTAAGTTTAATTAATGTACAGTTTCAAGGATTTTAAACATTTTGTGTACTGTCAGGTAGTTTATCAATAATACATTAGAATGTATTAGCTGATTATAACAAAGTAACAAAAACTCAAATGCTGTGGAGTATTAAATATAACATTTGCATCTAAATTGTAATGAGTAAATGTAATGGTAACAAGAAAAAGAAGTGCATCAGTAAAGTACTGCAAAATTGCACTCATGTACAGCACATGAATAAGTGTACTCTTTTGACAACTTCTGTTGTAAATGTCATGACATTACTACTGCTGTAACCTTTCCTGTTAAGACTAAATTTATAAAGCCCTTATTATAGCCCTTCTGGGACTTACAAACAGGTGCCTGGAGTCCCCAAAATCTGTACATCTTCATGCTGAAATACTTTGTAGATCATAGTTTGTGGCAAGTTTGAAAATGTGTGTGGACAAACCCTTTCATAAGCAATAGGTTTTGACATGGCGCTTTCGCCTCTGTTTTTCTTTACAGATGTGTCTTGTCAGCCGAGGTTATTGTGGGCGGCACTGGGGCCAAGTCTGAGGGAGGACTATGTCACTGATACTTCATAGGACTTCATTTCAAGCATGAATTTGAAATGGACTGTTCAAACTGGTTTCCACAAAACAGGAACATGTAAAAAAAAAAAGTAGTGAGTGCATTTCTGTCTTACTTGGTGTGTGTCTACATACACCAGACAGTCATGTGTACAGAAATGACCAAAAAGCAGATTAAGCATAATATGGGCTCTTTAACTATTCCCTTTCATATCTTTCTGAATATTCAAGAGAACTGAATCTGAATGGTGGAAACTTGTTAGAACTGAACCTTTCCTGAGCAGATCAGATGATCCTGGTTTATTGAAATTCACTTCAATCAATCAAATTTATTTATAAAGCACAATTAAAATACCCTCCGTTGACCAAAGTGCTGTACAAGTATAGGAAAACAAGTCAGTAGATACTATACAGTATATATAGTTATTATACAGTGAGCATTAATACAATAAAATACTACAGGACACAAATCAATAAGATAAAATAAAAATAATAATAATAGTAGGAAATAAGATAAGCCAGCTTAATAAAATCAAGAGGATTAATATGCACATGAAAACAGATGGGTTTTAAGCAGGGTTTTAAAATGATTAAGATTCTGGGCAGCTCTCAACTGCAAGGGGAGGCTGTTCCACAGGCTGGGGGCTACTACCGAAAAGGCTCTGCCGCCTCTGGTTTTGAGCTTTGTTCTGGGGATATTTAGTAGTTGCTGATCAGAGGATCGCAGAGCAAGAAGGAGGAAGATCGCAACTTCCAAACTAATAAATTCAATTCCAAATGAAGCAACACACATTCACTTCATCAATGCAATTGTTGAACAATTCATAATTCTTTCCATAAACAATGGATCGATCCAATCAACCCGACAGTCATCTGAAGACGGCAAATCTGATGAAGGCAGTAACATGATCAGTGCCACGTTTGCTTAAATGTGATCACCAACTTAGAAATAGAACAGAAATGTCTTCTTGAGTTTCTATGTTATAACTTCTTATGTTTTGAAATCTGTAAAGTTTGTGATTATTTTCAGGTTTACATGAAAATATCACAGGTTTAGATGTGGTGATGTTTGGACCCTGCTGTATGCCACCATATGTCAACATTAATATAATGAATTATAAAGAATTTCCATGTATTTACTTGTGTGCTGATATGACTGTTGGTCTGCAATTACACCACCAAACCACTAGTTGGCAGTGGCGCTTCTTTGGCACTTGTTCACTACTGTTTTTTTTGTTTGTTTGTTTTACTTTTTTGCTACAAACGAATATCCCAAGCCTAGCTATCCTAGGATAGATTTGACAACAAAACAGAAAGTCAAGCTCGAATGTTTCAGTCATTCCCGTTTTCACACCTTCACACATCTAGTTAATTACTGTGTAAAACAGGTGTGATTCTGAGGTTGTCTCTTTTAGAAAGTTCTAAAGCTAAAAAGATAATTTGCATTAAAAAGAAAACAGATTTTTCAAGTAACTTTCTCTTTGAGAGACTTTTTTGTCAGACTGCTGTGTGTATGAGGACCTGTTCCCTTATCACTCGGAGAGAAAACGCTATTAGTGCTTGACACTTGAGGAGTTTTGGCTTTTTAATAAGATGAGATGCAGCCACTGCCTGCAGCTCATTCTGTCCAAGCCTTTTCATAAAGGCATTCATACGGGACGGCTCTCCCATGGCAAAGACTAAAGGAAAAATTATTTTAATAAGCTCATTCAACAAGTTTACTGTCAGGAAGTCTACTGTCAAGGTCCTAACACCAGAAAATAGCTGTCGAATAGCTCCTGATATAATGGCTTGAGCTCACAACAAAAAGCCTTATGGGCAAAACACTTCATTAAACTGGAGGCTACTGTAGAGAGCCCTCTTGAAAATTGTTTTAATTTATGTAGGACTTGTGCAAACACAAGGCTGCAGCTACTGCTGTGGATACGAAGGTCACGTCCTTTGTTCTGTCTCTGAGAATTTGGAGATTTTAATGACCTGAAGGAAGAGTTTACATTCTACCATCACCCACAAAAGAGAAATGTTTATTTATTAAAGGACTTGATGGTTTTAAATTATATGATTTCAGTATTTCTAAAAAAAATTACTATGGTCCTCTGCAAATAAAGTACTGTATATATACTGTATAGCAGTCTCCTTTTTTTTCCAAATAATTTGACCTTTAGTAAAAACATGATCTCTTCTGTGTCATTGAAATGTTAATTAAATTTTTGGATTTTTAGAGAGTTGTGTCTAAGCTCCCACAAACAGCACTGGACTTGTGAAGCAATTTTTGCCTAGTCGTGTGAATAGAGCTCTTGGAGTTCACATGACACAAGCCCAGAAAATGAAAACGCTGCCATTTTGGCAGGAGTAATAACAACTGACTGGATGATGGTGATCATATAGGCATCATTTCATGCATGAGGTGGTGCCTTTCAGAACTAATTCCTACAGTGATCCTGTGGTTAAATTAAACATAGCTAATTTATACCCACAGTATCGCACATCACCATCCAATAAGTGAAATCCACAAATGGCATCCTCATGGAACAACAAAGACCTTTGTATGGTGGCTGGATGGAGGTTTGTAAATATCTTGTATATGTTCACAGATTATTTGTTAAGGTAAAGAAGATCTACAAATGATTTGTAACATATTTACATGGGATGAACACAGACAGCTATTTTTGACCCATGTTGAGTTACCAACCTCTTCTTCTCACCAGTATGAGAGGAGCCTTACTGCTTGGTCAGACATTATTCCACCATCTCCTTTGTACATCATTCTACACATTAGACATCCAGCTGTCCACAACTCCTTTCCAACTCCTGACCAACAAACACTCACCTGTGTTCACTGTAACACATGGAAAAGCTGTGTTATTAGGTTGTATTGAGTGTGTTTGTGTTTAGCACTGCACCACCTAGGTTACTAAGGTGACTACAAATATTAACATGAAAATAAATCAATAACTACAACTATTTACAGACTTACAAGTGATTGATGCAACATGAACAGATTATTTGTTAATCATTACCTAAAGATTTGTTAATGATCATTACAAAGTTAACTATGGTGTTTACAAATGTCTTAGAATATATTTGTAACATGTTAACATAACATTTCTTAATCACTTACAAACATTTAAAAATGTTTTGTTAATGACTAGTTTATTATATATTATTACCTAATGGCTTATAAAGGCATTACTACTGAACATTATTATAAAGTGGTACAAAATTGTCTGCATGGAGTCTCAGTGATTGTTACGACCCAGCTCGCGTGGGTGAGGGAGGCAACATAATACAACCCAGACGTAAAAGGGCAGTAATGCTCATATAGTCAGAAACGTGAAGCTAGAGACTCCAGCGACCATAGTGAAGTGTATTCCTGGGGCCAGAGTGGGCGACATCGAGTCCTATTTAAAACTCCTGTCTAAGAATAAACGTAAGTACAATATGATTATAATTCACGCAGCAGGTAATGACACCCAACTACGTCAGTCAGAGGTCACTAAAATTATTGTTGCATCGGTGTGTAACTATGCTAAAACAATGTCGGACTCCGTAGTTTTCGCTGGTCCCCTTCCTAATCTGATCAGTGATGATATGTTTAGCTGCATGTCATCATTTAATCGCTGGCTGTCTAGGTGGTGTCCCGATAACAACGTGGGCTACATAGATAATTAGAAAACGTTTCGGAGAAAACCTGGGCTACTTGGAAGAGATGGCATCCATCCCACTTTGGATGGTGCAGCTCTTAAATCCAGAAATATGACCGAGTTTATTGGAGCCCAGGATGCAGAGTCACAGTCTTACACGCCTCTCTGCAGCTTCCCTACTGCTGTCACCCCCCCAAAACCATCACCACCCCATAGAGACTGTGTCTGCTCCCCGTCCATCTAATTTATATAAATCAAAATTAACACTAGAGGAGTGAATGATAAGAACTTAATAAAAATAAAAACTACTCCTCTTACAGAACAGAATAAAAACAGAAAAATTAAATGTGGATTATTAAATATTAGATCTCTCTCGTCTAAATCCTTGTTAATAAATGACTTGATAATTCAATTCAATTCAACTTTATTTATATAGCGCCAATTCACAACATTAGTCATCTCAGGGCACTTTACAGTGTAAG
>JAUBNQ010000002.1:3521556-3534678 GCA_032353495.1 Ctenopoma kingsleyae | reverse complement strand
TTTGTGTTTCTAGTTGTTCTAATGTACTAAGAAAACTAAGAAATAAACATATATGGACATCATAGCACTGCTAAAAAGTAAAGTGACTTGACTTATGTTGTGATTTGGCGCTATACAAATAAAATTGAATTGAAAAAAAATTGAACAGAAAATAAGCAAAGGCTAAACAGCGGGAGCGAGGATGTGGGCCAGCAGGTGCTTCTAAAAACAAACAAAAATACAGTAAACGGCAAAAAAAAAAGAGGACTCTTCTAAACAGAGTTAAACGTCTCAGAGCAAATAAAAGAAACAAATGGAATACAGCAGTGGGCAGCACCTCATACATAACAGACTTAACCAAGTGATCTCTTCTAGGTCCAACCATCTGAAGAGTCACAACAGAGTCAATCACAATGAGAGAGTTCACATATGCACAAAAATGTCACAGAGGCGAGGGCGAGCTGTTCACACTGAAGCACAGTCGCACCGTATAATAGGTTCCTCTGTGCCTATAAGCTGTAGACGATCAGGATGCTGCGGCCTGAGTGGAGCGACGGGAGAGGCACCAGCCCAATCAGCGGAACGAAGAGAGCACAGGCGTCCTCTGCACCAATCCCAGCCGGGCATCTGCACAGGTGGATTTGCATACAAAAAAATACGTGAGAAGGAGCAGGAGAGAGGAGAGAGAGCAAAGACAACTAAAAGGGCCATGGCTGTAACAGTGATACAGATACAAAAAAGACAAAAAGACATGTTGCATAAAGACAAATTAATTTGTGCACTAGTTGGTAACTGTAGTGGAACATTTGGCCATTTAACTGGGCTGAGACACAGACGCTCCATGCATCTCATAGTGTTTGTCTCAGTCACTTTACGAGTGCATTCGTTAGAGGGGTAAATTGATTTTTGCAGGAACAGTTTTTTCTGTTGGTAATTATGGAAATGGTGGTGTTTCCTGCACATCTGCTCAACCAGTCTGTTCTCTTTGCGCACTGATAAATTACATTACAGGAAATGCTGAAATAGCTGCAGGGAAGAGTGCATGGATCGAATTGTGAGCACATCCACCTATCATTCAAATGCCACTTTTCTCGTTGTGTTGCTAATATATGCCGTTAGAAATCACAGCATAAATCCACCTCAATCCACACACAAACTTACACCTGCCTACAGTTATAAACTCAAACTACACAGTGACACATACAGTATGATACCATCTTCATGTGAAGGCCCTTGATGTTTGTAGGCACAGATGCAAACATAATGAGGAACACACACACACTCAATGAATAAAGTCTATATGAACAGAGATCAAGCTCTGAAAGCTTCTTGCTTACATGCACAAAAATGTAAATGCACACATCTGCACAAAAACACTCTTGCATACACGTGGGAAATTTATAAGAATATGAGTTTTAGACTGAAGAGAAAAACACCAACACACATCAAAACAATGCAGATGTCTAAGGCTTGCAGCCTACTGTTCAAAGCATAACTTTGTTGACATTGTGTCTCAGTTTCCACAGTGGATTAGCTGTCCATCAAACATTACACACGCCTGCCCACTAGGCCTATCATACAGACATATGTAGACGCAAACACGTTCCACATATGCACACTAGAAAAGATGATGGAAACTTGGATCTAACACAAGAAGAGCCTCTACCTGATAATGGAAAGGGAGTCTTTCTAGTACAGAAAAGATACTGGATATCAATTTTTGACACATTTTTGTACAGTGCATGAAGTGGACATCTAGTTCTAGTTCATCTAGACTTTTGTTAACTTATCCCTGACTTAAGTGATGATGATATGATGATATTGTTAGACAAAGTAGGATATTTTCTCACAGAAACCACGCCAGCGATGTGTGTTGATAAGACCTGAGCAGGAATTAATCAGTGGGTAAGTGCCACAGAATCAGGTCAATCTATGGCGATGGCAGCAGCGGCAGCATGCAGAGACAGGCTGATAGGAGTCAAAAGCTGTAAAATCACAACATAAATACTGACTAACACATCTCAAGGACTCATTAACTCACTCATTCACGCTAAATGAATCATTTCCACTCATACAGTCAGTGACTCAGCTAGATGCCGTCCTTCCATACAGGCCCAAACCCAGCTAAATTTGATTACTAAAATGGGTTTATGCAGCGTGTTATTCAGAATCATAATCATGGCTTAAACTGAAGTTAATAATCTCTGACATTTTCATATAAATAAATATCAGCAGTGTCACTCAGACTGATATGCACAACAGCGCTTCAACCTACTGCCACTTCATGAAGGCTTTTCAAACACTTGCTATTACAGTATAGCATTCAAGATTTTTATGGAATTTGTTAAAGCACCATACAATTTTTTAAAAATAAATGGATGAATCAAAGTCTACGACACATTCTGACGCAGACGTGTTCTGCACGTGCAGAAAAGCCCAGAAGAGCCCTTTTCCTTGTTTGAAATTAATTTTGACACTTTGCTGTATTCCTGTGGCAGCAATTACAGCTCTGAGTCTTCTTGGGTAAGTTTCTACAATCTGTGGATACCTGGTTTGGAGCAGTTTATCCCAGAGCCTCTATAGCTTCAAGCTAGCTAAACTCAAGGACAGCTGGAGACTTGTCCCACAAGTCACTTAGCATTGTCTTGGATATTTGCTTCAGGTCATATCATGCTTAAACATAAATGGTGAAAGGTGTGGCAGGTCAAATGCAGGTTTTGCATGCAGGATTTAAATGTTGTTTGGCAATTGGCTTGTTTTCTTCTCTGTAGAAGACTTGTGAAGCTAAGTTAGAGTGAAACGTGGAAGATACCATCTCAGAATCAGAGTGTGGGGCTAAGGGGAGATAAATTGAATTAGTCTACCAGCTTGTGATTGGCTGAACACACCTGATCCAGGTAATCTGTAGTGTGTAGGGCAGGGATAACTGCAACAAGCAGGGCAGGGGGCCCTGAGGACCAAGTCTGGGAACCACTGTCAGATAATGATTTCAGCCTCATGGGTAATGCTCGCTGTCCCCCATCCAGCAAATAAAAGTTAAACAAATCCTTTATCCTTTCCAGCCACCTGTTTACCCATCTTGAATCTTCAAAGCTCCTCTGAATTCTACTTCAACTTAAGAAGCGGCCAGGATGGATGGCTCATTGTTAATTATGGCACTCATTTAATACAGCCCACCTATCCCGTGTTAGTTAATGCCAAAGCTTAGGGACCTTAATTAAAGACAGCTGACTTTCAGTTTGTATGCACACACACACACTTTAGGTAATAAAGTCATTGACTTTCCAATAAGCATTGCCTATTTATTTCTCTCCCAGCTGTGTGTATGTATGGTTGCATCAGATGTCAGTGCTCGTGATAGCCACATCCGTGTTGTTCTTTCATTACCGTGGGTTTACACAGATTGAAATGGATATGGAGGTTGAATGGGACCTAAAACCATAGGGGCTTAGGTAGTCAGGCAGTTGGCTGTGTGTGTGTGTGTGTGTGTGTGTGTGTGTGTGTGTACAGCAGTTACAGCATTCTCTTTTGGGAATTGGTCTCAGCATCAGGAGGCCAATTACAGATAGAATGCCTTGGACATCCTCAGCAGTCGGTACAAAGGAGTCTTTATTTTCTAATAACAGTTTCTTATTGGCTGGCTGTGGTAGTACCACATTTACAGGTCAAAGATATAGACTGTGTTTCAACATTCATACAGGTAGGCAACAAACTTGAGTTGTTAGGGGTAGCATGTAGCTCAGTTGGCAGTTGGTATCCCAGGTTCAATTCTCAGTTCCAGTTAAATGTAAACAGACAACTTTTCCAAAACACTTTATTAATCCCATGGGGAACTTGCTGTTGGATAGTTACACATATGATTGTGCTACTTCTAGGTTTCAGTGTCTGCTTCAGGGACACTGACACATGTTGCCCGGAGGAACTGGGACTCAAACCATTACAGTCACACCCAAGTACTACTCCACCCAGTGGTTGCTTTTCCGATTAAGCATTTTTGTTATTGCAGTTTATTGCATAGGAACGCCATTTTTGGAAACTTGAAAGTCAGACTAGAGGTTATCTTAGAAGCTCAAGTGCAGCTGTCCACCTAGTCAGGGGTAAAAATTTCCATTCGCCACTCATTGTTGGCAGAATCCCATCACGAGAGTCTGAATTTCCCACTTTTCTCCTCCTCTTGCAAAATTGAAGCTTCTGCCAGCTTGCTCTCAGAAATTCATCCACCTGATTGGGTGATGGAAATGAGTTGATCAAGGCTTGGAGATGTGAAGTTCTTCATCTCCTGTTCTGTTCCTTCTTCCCCAACCAGCTCTAGAGGAGTGAAGGTCAGGTCCACTGAAATCTCTGGCAGATTTAGTGGACTGAAATGTCCTGGCAGCCTTGTCAATCACATTTTGGCTATCTCAGTGATTGCTGTGGTGGTGGAAAAATAGTGGGATAGGGGTCTGGTCTCTTTCTCTCTACTGACCTGATTGATGGGAGTTGATTCAATACTGATGACTTACCCCCTTTGTTCAAAATAAAAAAATTTAACAAAAGATGGATGCTCATCTTATGCAAGAAAGCTATACTGACATTTTCAAGCATTTCAGTGTCAAGAACAGCTGCACATTGCATCATTGCAAAGCACAAATTCTGTTAGAAACAAACCTGAGTGTGGTTGAAAGTGTAAGATTTCAAAAACTTTGGAAAGGAAAATAGTCAGAGATGTCAACAAGAATCCTATGATCTCTACCAAGATGACTGTTAACAGACTGGCCTCTCCTGGACTACATGGGAGACTGTTGTGAGAGCTCTTCATCATAGTGGGCTTCAAGGTTATCATACAAGAAAAACTCCATTATTCACCCAGCAACAGATCAAAGCTAGACTGAAGTTTGCCTGTGAACATTTGAAATATGTGGATGTGTATTAGAAGTGTGTTCTTTGGTCTGATGAGAACAAACTTGATCTTTCTGGGCACATGAATGCTGCTTTTGATGGCAAAACAAGGGGAAGACCCTGTTTGGACCATATATGTTGCCCTTGGCCAGGTTTTTGTAAGTACAATGTTACATTTCATTGCTTTGCAAATGACATAAAATTGCTGTTAGGCACAGAATAATTTAGTACCTTATTGGACTGCCTTAATGACATTAAATGATTACAACATGGCGCTCCCCAGTGTGCGACGTGGTGTAGCTTTCCGGGTCAAGCATTTTCTATGTTTTCTTTTGTTAGTGTCGTTATTATTGATTCATGTGCAGCGCGCTAGCGCACATATTAAATATGACCAAAAGACTTTGTTACAGCTAGGACAAAGAAGTAACTTAGAGTTAAATCTCCACACTGAAGTGCCGGTAGGACAGGCGGCAGCAGGGACATTTCTTAGCAGCCGGTGCCTGAAACGGAAGCGAGGCACGCAGGGAGGAGTACAACGTAGACTCCGTTGACTGGCTAGCAAAGGAAGGCTACCGCTCTCGGTCATACTTTTTGCCAGTGTCCAGTCCCTGTAAAATAAAATGGATGATATCTTTAGTCGTAACTCCAGCAGGCTACTCTGTTTACAGAACCGACCGCAACGCTCATGAATGTGGAAAAACTCGCAGTGGAGGAACAGCGATCCTAGTCAAACAGTCCTGGAGCACCGACAACACTGTAATATCCCAATCATGCTCTGAAGATGTGGAGTATATTACTGTTAAGTGCAGACCATTGTATTTGCCCAGAGAGATACAGTGCATCATTCTCAGTGTGATGTACGTCCCCCCTCAGCTAACGAGAACAATGCACTCAGAGAACAGTACAACATGATTAGCATACATGAGAACACATATCCAGACGCTGCTATCATTGTCCTTGGAGACTTCAACCACTGTGATCTCAGGAAAACCATCCCCAAATACCACCAGTTTATCAATTTTCCCCCCAGGGGAAACAGAGTTTTGGACAAATGCTACAGTAACATAAAAAATGCCTATGCTGCTGTCGTCTCCAAGCCACACTGCTATTCTGCTACAGCCCACCTACACCAAGAGGCTCAACTGCAACTACAGGATGGACACTAACAGAACGGTTGCCAGAAACCCCCCCCCAACAGACAAACTTAAAAGCTCTTATGCCAGATTCGACCAGCAAAATAATGATATCCACCTAAGGACTCCATTTGGTCCAGATGAGACCCCTCTCCAGGTTACACAAACACAGGTCCTCAGAGCTCTAAGGCAGGTAAAACTACGCAAGGCTGTGGGACCGGACAACATATCACCTAGAGTTCTTGGGCCCACCATCACCACCCCTCTTTGGAGGACAACTTTATTTTTAATATATATACACAATGTTAAACATAGTTGTTGCCCATTGTCCAATGGAGGAAAGAAGGAAAGATAAGGACACGACAGTAGGAAAGAAAGGAATACAAAAGCAAACAAGAAATACAAGATAATAGCAATACATAACGATAATGACAGTAATGATAACAATAGATAAATAACATAGTACATATAGAGTATTACTGTGAGACAACAAACATACAGTATTATTGTGTGTGAATGTTCGTGAATGTAGCTGTGTGCGTTAATCATGAGATGTACTTCATACTGGGGGTGAGAAGCCACAGCAGCGCCCCATAGGACAGGCCCATGAGACCAGGGACATCCACTGTCCCCCAAGTGCACAAAAGACCCAAGGCCACACGTCCCAAAGGCAGCCGTGCCCCCACCCCTGAGGAGGAGGAGGGAAGGCCCAGGCGAAGCCCCCATGGCCAAAAGGACAGAGGCCCCAGGGAGCCAGAGGCGCCAGGCCACCAACCCCGCCAGGGGCCGGCCGCCCACGCACGAGAATAAAAATAAAGTCATGGAACAGGCCTGGAAAAAAAAGTATTTGAGGTTACCTGACTGTAGTGGGATAGTGGATGTGTTCTGGAAATTATAATTCATGGGCAAAGCTGTTGATTTGCTCCAATTGATGGAGTAGGCTGAAACTGATGAGAACTTATCTATAAGTGTTATCGTCTTCTCAAGGAAAAGTAATACATCATCAGCATAGAGACTTATTTTGTGGTCTAAATTTCCTGTTTTTATTCGACTGATTTCTACATTCTGTCGGATTGCTGCTGCTAATGGTTCAATAAAGAGAGTGAAAAGTGAGGGGGAAAGCGGACAGCCCTGCCTGGTGCCCCTCTGTAGGCTAAAGCTTTGGGAAATAATATCGTTTGTCCTAACATGCGCATTTGAAGAGCTGTATAATGTTTTGACCCAGTTTAGAAAGGATGGCCCAAATCCAAATTTGCATAAAACTGCAAGTAGAAATTTCCAGTTAACTCGGTCAAATGCTTTTTCTGCATCTAAAGAGATAACTGTAGCTTCTAGTTTGTTAATGTTGCAAAAATCAATGATATTTATTAATCTACATGTATTGTTTGCTGATTTTCTGCCCTTGATAAAGGCTGTTTGATCAGAATGTATTAACAATGGAGTCACTTTTTCCAATCTCATGGCAACTTTACAGATTATTTTAAGGTCTACATTTATGAGTGAGATTGGACGGTAGTTGGATGGCAGTGTTGGGTCTTTACATTGCTTTAAAAGCAGGCTGATGTTAGCAGAGTTTATGTTTGGACATAGTGTGTGATCAGTCTGAGTTTGAGTCACCATTCTGATAAATGTGGGTGCTAATATTGGCCAAAATGCTTTATAGAACTCTGCTGGGAAACCATCTGGACCTGTAGATTTATTATTTGGAAATTTCTGTATGGCTTCAAGGAATTAAGATATTGGCAAAGCTGTATCTAACGCTGCCAACTGATCGTCATTAAGTTTTGGTAGGTTTATATTAAAGAAGAAATTTGTTAATGGCATCATCAGATAGGTTAATCTGCTTCGTAAAAATCTTTGAATACTTTATTAATTTATTGTGGATCATGGGTAATATTTCCAGTCGGGTCCTTTATAGAGTAGATTGTTGTTTTATCTTTATTTAGCTTTAACTGGTTAGCAAGGAATTTCCCGGATTCATTGCTATGTTCGAAGTTCTCCAAAAGCAGTCTTTCCACCAGAAATTGTGACTTCTTATCATATATTTCATTTAATTCTAATTTCAGTCTCCTTAGGTAGCTAATTATATGTTCTTCTGGTGAGGTAGCATAGTATGTTTCTAATGTTTTAATCTTCTGTTCTAATTCTAATGCATATGCTTTTTCTTTATTTTTTTTATGTGAATAGATATTATTTTCCCCCTCATTACTGCTTGTCCTGCTTCCCAAAGAATGCCTGGCGAAACTTCTGGTTTCTCAAATACATTTCCTATTCTGTTTCAAAATAATTAATGAAATCTTGTTCCTTGAGTAATGATGTATTAAGTCTCAAGTTCCTACTTGGTGGTGGTGTATCTCTTACCTTCACCAGAGAGAGAGACACAGGTGCATGGTCACTAATCGTCATAGAGTGGATCTGAGTGGTTCTACTATCCCTCATAATGGAGTTGCTAACTAAAATGTACTCCAGGCGCAAGTGTGAGTGATGTACTGGTGAAAAGAAGGTGTAATCCCTGAGACTTGGGTGATGTGAGCGCCAAGCATCGCAAAGACCAAAATCATTCATGTATTGTTTTAAAGTATAGACTGCCAGTTCTTTTGACTCACTGCTGTGCTCTGTCTGTCCATTTCTGGATTCAATACCAAGTTGAAGTCTCCTCCTACTATCACTTTGGTGTCTGAGTGATCAGCAAGTGTGGTGAAGAAAGTATGAAAAAAGGAGGGATCGTTCAATTTTGACCATATATACTAGCTATGCATAATTTAGTATTTTGCATAGATATATTTAGTATTATGAATCTACTTTCTGTGTCTATTGTGGTGCTTTTAATGGTACAGTTTAGCTTTTCATTAATCAGTATGGCTACACCTTTTTGTTTTGAGTTATAGCAGGCTAAGAACGTGTGAGGGAACTGTGGAAAAGTAAATGTTGGTTCCGTTGCCTTAGATATATGAGTCTCCTAAAGAAAGACAATGCCTGCCTGTAAATCACTGAGCCGGTTAGCAATTTTTAGCTTTTTTTTTTTACTAGAACCAATTCCACGTACATTCCATGTAACAAACCTCAGTGTTGATATGTTTAAGATAATTGGTAAAGTGTTTAGTGGTTGCTAAAGATGTGTATGTCTGTGTGTGTGTGTGTGTGTGTGTGTGTGTTTGTGTGTGTGTGTGGCTAAATATGTACCTGTGCTGTATGTTTCTGTGTGTGTGTTGACATTGTCTGTATTTATACTGTGTATTGTGTACATTACAATATTGAAAACAAGATGCTGAGTTCAAAAAAAGAAAAGAGGTGAAGAGGCTTACGTGAACTACAGTGGAGTACCACTGCATCAGGAAGACAGTTCAAAAACAATAACATTATCGGCATGGGAAACTGCGACAATGCACTGTGTTGATTAGACTGATAATGTATACATGACTATTAACTCTGTTATAAAAGTGAATGATAATGGAAGAACACTGGTGTGGATGCAGATCACCTGTTGCTGAATAAGGCCAGGGGATGTTCTGGTCGCGGTACAGCTGTCCGTTAACGTAGAGCTTATCCACCGTGACAACAGCGCAAGAACCTCCTTCTGTGAATTTTTTCCGTATCGGGAAAAGGATCTTGTGTCGCTTCAGGATCTCCTTGGGAAATTGGTCGTTGACGCTGAAATCAGTTCCTCTTCTGAGGGTCGCATTTTCTGTGGCGAGGTTCTCAACCTGCTGTTGGCTAAACTCTACTGACTCACACAGGGCCTGAAATTCTTGGTGAAGAATTTCCAATAAAGAAAGGCGCGCGTCGAAACTGGAGAGTTTCTATTGATTCCAAAATGTCCATCATGCCACTAGAACACGGAGGGGTTGTTTCTGGTGAGTCCACGGGATGGCTTCTCTTAGCGGAGGGGTTGTTTTTGCTGTCGGACGGAGTTTTGTTTTTCTCCATGACTATGATCTCGAACCACTGGTCTATGAAGTTCTGCAGGCTGATCCGGTCTTCTTCTCCGTGCTCCAGGGTCCTAGAGTTCATGTTCGAACTAGGGTGAGCTTTAAATTACTTTATATGTTACTACTGCTGTTTATAGATTAATTGGAGAAAGAACAGATATTTAACTACTCTTGTTCAGTGATGCGTCGCCATGTTTGATTTTGCCGTGTTCTCCGAGCTCTCACGATACTACTGCATACTCCCCCAACCTGTCTAACTGCAAGGTGAGAAGCCTAGAGTCCTGAGGACCTGTGCAGAACAGCTGGCAGAGGTGTACACGGACATCTTCAACACCTCTCTCTCACAGGAAACAGTCCCCTGCATCTTCAAATCATCGATCATATTGCCAGTCCCCAAAAAAGCAAATGCCACCATAATGAATGACTTCAGACCCATGGCACTCACATTGGTCACCATGAAGTGTCTGGAGAAGCTGGTCCTAAAGTACATAAACTCCGTGGTACCAGATACAGTAGACCCCCATCAATTTGCATACTGCTCGGACAGATCAACAGACAATGCAATGGCTCTGGCACATCACCACATCCTGTAACATCTGGACACCCACAACTCATATGCACAGATTCTGTTCCTGGACTACAGCTCAGCCTTCAATATGATCAGGCCACTGAAATTCACTGTAAAGCTGGCAGACCTGGGAGTTCCAACACCCACCTGTAACTGGATTTTAGACTTTCTCTCAGACAGACCACAGGTGGTGAGGACAGAGAAGAAGGTCTCGGCTGAGGTTACAGTGAGCACGGGGACCCCACAGGGCTGCTGCTTAAGTCCAAAACTCTTTGCACCGTACACACATGACTTGCACTCTACCCAGGACAATGATGTTATCAAGTACGCAGATGACACGACCATCCTTGGACTCATCAGAGGTGATGAGTCATTGTACAGGGAACTGGTCCATAAGGTCACCATCTATGGAGATGAAAACGATCTCATACTAAACGTAGACAAAACCAAAGAACTTATTATTGACTTTAGGAGACATTATTTATTTAATGTTTCCTTGTACTTTCGCTTGTACAGCACCTTGGGCAGCGCGAGTTGTTGTAAATGTGCTATATAAATAAATTTGACCTTGATCTTCTTTAACAGTATGTCATATACCATACCTGGTGTTTTATGTGTGGCAGCTTTTATCTAATATGGTAGTTTATACAGCAATTAGTTTTATTGTGGCCTTTGAAGAACACCACTACAGTAAAGGCAAGTCCATGTGTCAGTCGACAAGTGGCAGAGAGCTCAGATGTCCAGAATAACAGTCGGACAGTAGTGAAAAACTTTAGAATGGAGCAGTGGTGAGTTTCATGAATGTGGACGAAAAGATTTTACAATGTTAATTACCTGCTGTGTTGCTTAGCGTGCTGTATCAGACTTGCCCCCAGCATTTCTGAGCTGAGAGTACTGTTTATTGTATTTTGAGTTGCAATGTTATACATGTTATTATTAGATTAGATTTATTTAGTAATTTAAATTTGGCTGAGTGGTTAATGACAGATTTTCTTGTTGTGTAACAAGCTCAGAATGACTTCAAATCATCTTTTATTTGTCTTAAATGTTAGAGACAGTCAGCCCATCACTCTCAAGCACTTATGTGAATTTGGAAATCTCTATTCTATCAATGGCAATTAAAAAGTGATGAAAAGACAGCTTCAAATTTTATTTCATGGGTTGTACACAGTAACAAATTTGTGTCACAAACTTTGCTTCAGTATTTTAAGATTTCAACCCATTCTTGGCTTATCAGTGCTTGAAGTAGATCATAACTGGTGGACTTCTGTTTTAGAAGTTTGTTTTGTGTCACTGTCAAAACGTGTGGCCATCACTGTAAAAATCACACTTTCAGAGTAAATCACCAAAATAACTAGCTCCTCGTCCTGAGACAAATACCATAGCTGTTGCCAGTCCTTTCCCAAACTCTTAAACCTGATTATCTACTATCCTTAGTGGCACACACAGGATAGTAATGTACATATAATTGCAGCTATGTATACTGACAACTGCACATCCCAGTAATTACCATTTGCATCTTATGGGATAAATGAATTATCTGAATGGTGCTATGGAGCTGTGCCATATGTTGCTGTGATGTTGATGCACAGTTGATTTTCCTTTATTATCTTAAGGAATTTCCCTGTGTTGCTGGTGAGTTACAACATTATGGCCATTACATTTCCATCAGCAACTGGCTTTGGAAGCTGCTCTAACTGCATCACAAAACACCCTCCAGGGTGTTTTATCATGATATACTGTTGCACTGTATACAACAATTACCAAAGCATATGTGCTGTGTCAAGTGTTTTCTGAGTAAACTGTACATCAGCTAATATTTGTTATTTTTACCTTTTCCAGCATTTACCATTTTTACTTTTCATTCAGGCTGGGGACGTCAGATCAAGCTACTTCTATATTATTTTTCAATAAGCTGTAATGGCAATTGATGGTTGCACGTCAACATAATTCAATGAGTCACTTGTTTTTCTTTAATTTATGGGGCATAATGGTGACGCACAATGTTCTAAACAACAGGAAATTATTCATTTCAGCATATGACTGTTGTGTGGCTTGCTGCACTTTAGAGACCGTCTACGTGTAGATATAAAACTTTATACGTGCACACAGATTATGTGAGAAGCCTTGTGTGAGAAAAGCCATAAATTCAGACGTAGTCTCCATCACTGGGGACTCATTTACAGAATCTTGTAAATCATGACCTCTTCATATGCATTTTCCTTAAAGAAAGTGCAAGAATCAAAACGCGACAGATGTGTTTTTGCATGCATAAATGTATTAAAGTTAAGTTTCAACCACAGCCTGCTTTCTCCACTCAACCCACCATGTTTTCACAATCAATACCCTGTTGTTTCTTTCCAGTGTGGCGAGCGTGGGCGCCTGTTATGTTTACATGATGAGCTAAAAACATGATCACAGATGGAGTAATCATAATTTTAATTGTTTTCTCATGACTGTTCCAGTCAGTTACAGTCTTATGACAATTCTAACCTGCCAAGGAAATGACACATTCATATTTACTTTATACTTACATATACAAAAAATGCTTCACAATTTGCTGAGGCAGTAATACTGAATCTTTTAGGGTTTTTTTTTTTTTTTGGGGCGGGGGGGGGGGGGGGGGGGGTTTTGT
>JAUBNQ010000002.1:3439596-3459464 GCA_032353495.1 Ctenopoma kingsleyae | reverse complement strand
CAGAACTGTATGTCGACATCTGTGATGCAGCACAGAGCTCAGCATGAACATCATTCAGTGTAATTTACAGTTACATTCTGACGATTAATAATCATGAATAATGTTAAAGGTCGTTGTTGTCACACCTGTAGAAATGCACTCAGAGGTTTTTACTTTGGACATGCTCATATGGATCCTTTTACTAAGTGATGACTTCAGGTACTTAACAAACTCACAGGACTTAATGATGTTATGGTAAAACCTGGACCACAATTTGAATGAGGAGAAATTATTGGTGAGTCTCATTAGTGTAATACGTACTTAGACTATTAAATGGACCTTTCGTTGAAATACTCCTATACTAGTACTGTATTAGTTGAAAGAGCAAGACCTTTTATTTTCATTAATATTCATTTGTTTTATCACAGCCTCTTGCATCATGATACATCAGATCCTAAGTAACAAATTAGACAAATCAGCTTTATTTTTTTGTCTATAACAGGCAGTGTCACTTCTTCCTTTTTTCTCATAAAATGACAAATAAATTATTTAAAAAAAAGTCAGATGTTAGTTTGTTTGGTTATAAGCTGCAAAATGTCAGCTGCTAGAGATGAACATGATTTCAGTTCAGCAGCGCTGGTGCAAACAAGGTGACAAGGTCCCACCTACAAAAAAACTAAAGTGTAAAAAAAAGGTAAAAACAAAAATTTAAAAAACCACTTACTAACCAAAATGCTGTGTAGCCAAATATATCCTTGCCTGCAACATATATATGTCTACATTTACTATGTAGCCCCTTTTCCTGAACAGGTCTTAATTTCCCGTGAGATGCCCTGTAACCAGATGAAATGTGGTTTTACATTTACATCACATCTGCAGCCCCCCCTCCCCTGGAGAGGAATAATGCCTTACAGAGAAGATATAGAAACTCTGGTTTTCCTGCACATACAGAGGATTTATGTTAAGATTCACATCTAAAGACAAGAGCTTAAGCAGACGCATTTAAAAAAAATCTACAATTTGCCTCCAGCTATAACATATTACAGATCATTTACACAGGTGCTACATTTACTGATGTGCTTTAATTTCACATTTTCACACCAGAACATTTGCTGTTGATGCAACCTGCCTCCTTTAGACATTGTACATGTCATATTTCAACATCTAGTCTGTGTACATAATCCAGCTGTGTACTGCATCGTCAAATTCTCTTTAACTATGTGTTATTTCAGATTTATCTGTTATTATACATTATGTAAACATGTGTTTTTGATTAGACAAATGTAAAGCAGTGTTACACATTAGATGGTAACTTGAACACGGCAGGCTGAATCGCTGCTGGAGATCCCAGTGACTCACCCTCCTTGCCTACTGTGTGTGTTTGCTGCAGTTCTCCCCAGGAATAGCCTAACAGCAGCGTGACGCACAGCATGCTGTCGCACACACACAGGCGCACACACACATGTGAGAGCGCCCTGCCTGCAGGGATTTGCGAGCATGGGGGAGATCTGTTTATCTCTCTGTGTGTGTGTCTCTCTTCAAGTGAGGCAACCGACAGCTACTTCATCCTGACAAACACCTGCGTGTGATTTAAAAAAAAAAAACATACATGAACTGTCTCAAAAGCTTTTATCTATAGTGGGGTAAACACAAAGGTTAGAAAACTGGGGAAATGGAGAGGATCGCCACCAGCTTTCTCAGTACCTCAGTATCGAGCACAGCAACAAGGAGAGCACACTGAACAAGAGCTTGAAGTATATAAGCATCGAATTTCATATATGACCTCAGAATCAAACTAATTGGCCAAGCGTTTTTGTAAATACAAAGAATTTGACTCTGGTTTCTATTGGCTATTGATGCTCTCGCACACAGTGACACTAATCACATTTATCAGGAAGAGACAAATTGAACAAAAGAGACACATCAACAAAACATACGACTCCTATATACAAGCAAGTCGGTGAAATACAGGATTTGTGGTGATGGAACAATGGCACATTATAGTAAACTCAATAAATGCAACTACATGTATATTTCTTTAGTCATAGCAGGTACTAGGATGAGTCAGTAAGATGTAAAAATGGGTGACACAATGGGGCAGTGGTTGCACCACCAATGAAGTTTCGTTGGTGACGCTAAATTGCCTGCAGATGTGTGAATTGTCTGTCTCTATGTGTCAGCCCTGTCATAGACTGGCAACCTAAACCTTTCTCATTCCCAGGGCACAAAACAGTGACACAGTTGCTTCAGTCCATATATTGTGCGTAAACCTAACCCAGTTATCTTTGTGTCAAAAATACAACAAATTGCTTCCATAACTGTAGTTGAGCCTTTATGACTTTTGTTATGACGACAGCTCATCGCTATTTTACACCCGGTTGAGCAACCTGTCCACCGTGTGCCCTCCCCTCTCACTGGGACTTCAGCCCCACTCCCTGCTGATGTCCCAACAGAAAATCAACATACGTAATTGTGAGTGATATGTAATGTGAAGTGTAAAGATTCTTTGTTGTGATTCAATATATAGTAGAAACAATTAACGCCGCGACACATTTTAGCATCATTTAGCTTTTTGTTTTGGGCACTCATCAGCTTTGGTGTTGACTCAACTAAGGCTTGGCTAGATTTAAACTCCAATATAAACAGCTTTAATAATTAGTGTTCAGGAATTTGCATAATGTTGCCCTTATGTGAGGCATCTCATTTAACATGTAAATTTATGTAAAATAGCTTGGAACCACATATCTGAGGAGCACCAAGGTTCACAGTGGATTTACCATCACTGGCACAATATGCCAAAATTAAAAAGAGAAATTACTTTGGTCCTCTGGGCTGATGCTGTAAGTAGAAGCGCATCTTCATCTGACCCACACAGGAATGTGGTTTTTAAATAAAGGTTTCGTACTGTTACAAACACAGCATTTTGAAGCCAGGATGTAAATGTACAGTAGTTAGTCACTAACTTTCTTTTTGATATGTGCATATTAGAGAGAAACAGCCTGGATAGGCTACCTCTGCCACAGTTACACTGAAATCTTCAAACATGAGGAAATGCTTGTTGACATTTAGTTTAAACCTTTTTTGGCACTGTCTCAGAGGTTTAAAACCTCATTTTTACCTTTTCTCCTGCCTGAATCCAAACTTTCTTTTCATGCTTGCAGTGTTGAAATCAGTGCAGGATCACAGCTATCTTCTGAATTCACCTGCTCAGAAAGAGCTGCCAGCCCCAAATTTCAGTCTATGTGACTAAAGTCCTGTCTAGACGGGATTAGTTTTACTGAAATATTAGGTAATGTCATTTTCATTCATTTTCATTTATTATTTTGGCCCTGTGTAAATATAATTACTTGTGTACAAACCACATTTCAAGCAAATCGATGCAAATTGTGCCAGATTTTTTCCGTTCACTGTTGCCACTAATGTTTAAATTAGAAACATGATTGCAATCAATCAAAATCAAGAGGTTGTAATTTAAAAATCTACCAAAATGAGAGCTAATTTAGCTTCAAAGCAACTGCACATACATAACCATCGCAAAAGCAGCTCGAAAAACTAATGAAAACTCACGGACAGAGTGAGCTGCTCTTGAGATGGCTCCACACGTTCTAAGCATTAGTTACCAGTGCAGTGTGTTTTGCTGTTGTCATGGTGGGAAGGCAGCAGGAGGAGCAGAGACGCCTGCTGGATCAGCAAAGTGGTAAAAAGGCTTTTTCTGTCATGGGCCTGAGGCTCGACTCCCTGCACAGAGGAGAGGGGAGGCTGAGGCCAAACCAAACACCATCATAAACCCTGCTCACATGGGGCTGGAATCATATTGCATGGTGATTTAATGTAATGACTTACTGGTTATTTCTGTGTTTTGTGAAGCACAGTAGATATAGACTTCTTTAAGAATTATACTTTGCCGTACAGCATGACTTTTTGTATGATTTCAGAAGGAAATACTGAATCCTGGATACTGAATCCTTTCACCCCTGAGGCTCTGCCCCAGTCTTCATAAAGTATGTGAAACTCATGTTCAGCTCTTCTGCTCAGTTCCATAAGTGTTGCAGCTCTGCAGCTTCAGCACACAATTGGGGCTTTTTATAAGCATTTGAAGCCAACACTCACCACAATGATCAATATTAAAATTTGCACCCTGGAACACAACTTTGATAGGATTTAAAAATACACATTCTCATTTCTCTCTGCTGTGTATTCACTATGGAGTACTAATCTGCGTCCATGCACAGAAAGACAAGAACATACATCCTTCAGTTTCCCTTCATTCTTACCAAAGAAAGATGTAAGAAGTTAATCAATAGAAAACACCACTTCACACCACGTTTCTGTCCTTTTAAGTTTCATTATTTAAGCAAACAGGAGGTAAACAGGCCTTGGTTCTGCAGCACATCTGCAGAAACTGTGGAATTCTACTTTACTTGAAGCTTTGTGTACTGTGCTGATCCTCTCTTGTGATTGTCAGCCTAGTGAATGGTTGCTCATTTCAGTCTGACAATCAACAAGCACTTGGCCAGTTTATGCTTCCTCAGAACGTAACCATAAGGTTAAACATCTGTTTTCACAATCCCTGTGCAACCGTGTTTTTGAATGGAGTTGTTCCAGCACTGCCAAATTATATTACAGTCCTGAATGGTAAAAGAACCTTCTATGTTTAAGTTAAAAGCTACACAATGCCTCCTAGACCATAATAGATACAATGAATCTTAATCTGTTTGTATTTCTTTATCTTTTAGGACTGAGTCTATGAAACTTGTCAGGTTTTAGTTTCTACTTTCTTTATGAATGAATGAATAGACTTTATTGTCATGCCAGCAAGAACATTGTCTTTGGTCTCACCGTTAAACACATGTATCACAATTCACTCAGTCCATTAAAAACACATAAATACATAGAGGCATGTCATATAAACACATATGCAGACACACTGTATATACCTGCCTGCTCCCCCCCACCACACACACACACACACACACACACACACACACACACACACACACACAGACACATACTGAGAGCATCAGCAAACACACTCAAGTTCCACTTTTATCCCCACTATGTCCCTATCAAGCCCCTGTGTTTGCTTTTTCCATAACTTATTGATCACAGAAATTACATTAAGGATGACACACGCAGGCCGGAAGAAGACACAAGTTCCCTGGGCATGGTGAGCAGAGCAGCGTCTTGGTGTGAGAAGAGCTGAGTGTCGGAGCGGTAGAAGACAAAGGAGCTACTGGCGGCCGGAATGGCAGAGAGGTTCCACTGTGGAGCTGCAGCGAGAGACTGAATTCAATGTTTACGGAGAGGTTTTAACACACCTCCTAGAAACACCTCTTTTACATTTGGCGCAGTTGGCAGGATCCAACACCACAGGTCTGGAATGGAGGGAACCCAGGCTGGTAGCAGTTCCCCTAGAACAACGCAGTTTGTCATGCCATGTTTTATGGGGGCTGCGTGGATTCCAAAATTTAGTGGTGAAAAAAAAAAATTTGAAGAAGGGAGGGCTCAGGTGGAGGCAATGTTGAGGGCTCAAGGCTTAACTCCACAAGAACAGGCTGACTTTGTTTTGGGTGTCCTGGAAGGAGAGGCCAAGAGAGAACTGCAGTTGGTCAACACAAGGGACAAAAATACTGGGCAACAAGTACTGGATATGTTGCAGAAATTATATGCCAAACCAACCACTAAAGCGCAGCTGTGAGCAAAATTTTTTAAGTGTAATCAAAGCATGGATGAAACTGTGAGTGCTTTTATCTTAAGGTTGAGAGAACACTTTTTTAAATGGCAAGAAAGAGATGAAGGTGGAACAGCTGCCCACTACAGACGGGGCCTGTGAAACAAGAGTTGAGCCGGCAGATGAGGGATTAAAAAGTGATTATGGAACAGATGAAAGTCCTTTCAACAGACTTGATGCAGGAGGTAAAAGCCCATTTAGCTAGCATAGATGCACATAGACCATCATTAGCCCCCACAAATGACCAAAACCTGGTTACAACACGACCCTTACTGGAGAAGAAAGTACAGACAAACACAAGTGCAGCAACCTTTCTAATTGTTAAAGATGAATGCTTGGGTCCAGACAAGGGCATACTGGGAATGAACATTATTGAACCTTTATGGTCTGCTCTCACTCAGGGGAATTACCCGGGATTACTGGCTTTTAAGACCACTGTACCACATGCTGCAGGGCAGGCCTTTTCCCAAGCTTTTGATGTGCGGTGAACCCGTCCTGTCATGTGGTTACCGAGCCACTCCCGGATAGTGACATGGAATGGCGGGTGGGGTGGACTCTGGTCTGTATAAAAGGAGGACAAATACTTTTGCGGATCTGTAATCCTAACCCATACCCAGTAGAGATTCCTCAACGACAGCCATTGACCCAGGTGACGGAAGTGAATGTGGACGATATACAAGGGGAACAAGAATTGGTTCTTGAGAGTGTGGCACCAGATGTGGTAGAAGTAACAGTAAGGCGGGTAGGGATTGTAGAAGAAGCTGCCGGAATCACACCCTGCCTTATTATTACAGAGAGACGGGCTGACACCTCACCAACAGGAACAGATGACTGATCTGAGATGACTGAGATGGACGAAGGTTTTTGCCAAGCAAGAAGAAGACTTTGGCTGTACAGGTATTGTCAAACATCAAATACACACTGGCATGGCACCCCCTAGCCGAGAGGTAACCGCCCTGTGCCCCAAAGCCTGTATGCTGAACTTCGAGCCTTATTAGGGCACATACTAGCTAATGGTATAGTGTGTGAGAGTGCTACCCCAGGGCTGCTCCTATTGTGCTCGTGAAGAAGGATGGGAACTGGCGTTTTTGTGTAGATTACCGGAAACTGAATGCAGTGACACATAAAGATGGTTATCCTCTGCCACGCATTGAGGAATCTCTGACTGGACTCAAGGCAGCAAAATGGTATTCTACACTGGACCTAGCAAGCAGGTACTAGCAGGTGGAGATGGATCCGGCTGACAGGGAAAAGACTGCCTTTACAACCCCTTTTGGCCTGTATGAATTTGAACGGATGCCATTTGGTTTGTGTAATGCTCCAGCCACTTTCCAAAGGCTCATGCAACGCTGCTTGGGAGGTATGGTAAACGATTCACTGTTGATATACTTGGATGATGTGGTGGGGTTCTCTCCTGACTTTGATAGTCATTAACGTCACCTGGAGGAGGTGTTTCGTCAGCTCCACCAACAAGGACTCAAGGTACAACCAAAGAAGTGTTGTCTGTTCCAGTGGGAGGTGACTTACCTGGGGCATGTGCTCAGTGAAAAGGGGGTGGCCACGGACCCGGCTAAGACCGCAGCAGTGAGAGACTGGCCAGTACCACAGATGGTGAAACGGGTGAAGTTGTTTCTTGGCTTTGTGGGCTATTACTGCAGGTTCATATCAAGTTTTGCCAAGATTGCAGCACCACTGAACGCATTAACTCAAGGCGTTAGTCCTAGCGATAAAAAGTCAGCTGCCATCACTTGGACCTTAGAATGCCAACAGGCCTTTGATACTTTGAAAGAAGCTTTGGTAAACGCGACTGTCTTAGCATTTGCAGATTTCTCTCAACCCTTTAGGCTATATACAGAGGCTAGCTTTAAGGGGGTGGGAGCAGTGTTAGCTCAAGTGCAAGATGATAAAGAACGAGTGATAGCATATGCTAGCCGTAGTCTCCACCCAGCAGAACGTAACGATCAGAATTAGGGCTCGTTTAAACTAGAGTTGTTGACTTTAAAATAGACAGTCACCGAAAAATTTGAAGATTACCTGTATAGGGCTGAATTTACACACACAGACAACAATCCTCTTGTCCATCTGGAGGCAGCCCAACTGGGAGTGGTGGAACAGCGCTGGGTGGCCCAGCTGGCAAATTTCAGGTATACCATCAAATACCGACCAGATGTACAGAACAAAAATGCAGATGCTCTGTCCAGGTTGCCGGAACAGCTGGGAGAACCTACCGTTCGCACAGAGTAACTGCGGAAGAGGAGGAAACATGGGAAACAAGACAGATCCGGAACCCAGATTTGGCACAGATAAGGCAATGGACGGAATTACAGCAAACCCCACCTAAGGTATGCGATACCTTTTCACCACATATGAGACAGTTGTTGGGAGAATGGGACAATATTGTTTGGCAGAATGGTGTATTGAAGAGGATGAACAGAGAGAGTGCTACCAGCCTAGAAGCTGTTCAGGTGGCTGTCCCCAAGCAGGAAGCCAAGGACGTGTGGATCAATTACCATGACGGGCTGGAACACCCAAGTGCGGAGAGCGCTCTGACTGCACTGCGCTGTTTTTGGCCCAGGATGGCCCAAGATGTGAAGGAATAGACCCAAAAATGCTCCCAGTGTGTATGTCAGGTGAGGCCCCCCTTATTACCAATTACCACCTCATACCCATTTGAAGTGGTAGGGATAGATTATCTATCTCTGGGTTGCCCAGAAGATCTCTATCCCTATATTCTAGTGATGACTGATCTGTTTTCCAAGTATGCCCTCGTAGTGCACACAGAGGACCAGTCAGCTACCACCACAGCCCAAGCTCTGTATAGTAGTCTTATACAGATTTTTGGCTGCCCAGAATGCCTCCTATCAGACCGAGGTATAACCGGCGTGCAAAATCTGCACCCCTGCTCCCAGGTGAATGGGTCCTGGTTCGGAACTTCCACTGAAGGGTCAAAGGGAAGCTGGCTCCAAGGTGGGCCCTGGAACCATTTGTAGTAGTTTCCCTGCTAAGTGATGGCAACCTAGTCTACGTGGTGTGGCCAGAAGGTAAGCAGGCACCTACACGAACTGTGCCTTGTTACAACCTGAGACCATGTCCCCTAGATGTCTTACAGGACAGTCAGAGACCCAAGGAAACACCCACTAATGTGGAGAGGGAAAAAGCTGCTAGATTGCCCCCTCCAACCTGGTGGCTTCCCAGACTGTTTGTAAACACTGGCGGTGAACACTCAGCACCTTCAGCTATTGCTGACCCACCTGACCCTCCAGCAGCAGTCAGCAGCCCCCAACACAATTCAGAACTTAGAACATCTTGCATTACAGCGCTTGCAGCGAGCCAATCTTAGCCTGCCTCCAACCAGGTATCAGGATGAGTAGTTAGTCGGGACGACTAATGTCAAAGGAAGGGAAAATATCAGAAGGGAGGACTTATATTTGTGCCTGGTGTGACAATACATGTTGCATGTTTATTATTTGTGTTCTTTTTATCTCTGAGTTTTTAAGCTGCATGTTTAATGATTTTGTGTGCTTTCTTGTGTTTTAATAAGCATGGATTTTATTGCATATAAAGACACTGATTATGATTGAACACACTGGCGACTAATTGTGAATGACTCCTCCCAGGCTGCTGAGATTGGTAGAGCAGCACTGACGTTCCATGTAAATAGGAGACTGGGGTTCCACTGCGGTGCTGCAGTGAGAGACTGGATTCAACGCTCATAACGAGATAAGTGAAGGAATGTGTCTGGACCGCGTGTGCTCGTGTTGCTGTGTATTCTGTATGTGTCTGTGGCTGAGGATCCTCTCCTTGTTTCCCTCATCAGCACGTCCGGCGGTGTGCGACGGAGTTCAACGGCAGGAGAGGGAGGCCGAGCCGACAGTATGGCGCAGCGAGGCTAGAGACTACTCCCTCTGCTGACATAACTAAGGCGAGTCTACCAATAGGAGGACTAATGACAGAAACGCCGTATCGGACCGTCATTTTTCAGAGGAAAGACAGTGGGTGTGAGGGGAAAGTCACTGATCAAATTATCTTTCTAATAATTTTATTTACTGTTAGATAATTGTGATCAATTAGTGATTGTTGTATTGCTTTTATATTTGCACATATTATTGGATTTTATATTTTTGGACATTTTTTTATCGTTGACCATTGGTGGTTTTATCATTTCTTTTATATAGCTCGTATCTATTAATACATTGTTTTATTTTTTAAACTATTCTTATAATAAATTGTACCCTCCGCTCTTAACCTGTGGTTGACAAATTCCTTTGCTGGATCTTAAAAGAACCATAGCGCATCTGCTTACGGCAAGGTTTTAACACACCTCCTAGAAACACCTCTTTTACATGTACTCTATAGCGCTGCCCTGGGGGAAGCAACTCAAACTCAGGGTAGAGGGGGTGGGTTTCATCGTCTAAAATGCCCATTGCTTTCCTATATACTGCAGCATTGTAGAGGTCATCTAATGTTTTTTGTTGTCTGCCTATAATCTCTTGGTAATTCTAGTCAGCTTGTTCTTATTGCATAAGGTCAAGTATCCATACCAGACAGAGATATTATAGACCAATATGCTCTCTATAAGGCTGATGTATACTTTCTCAAGAGTGTCATGACTGACTGACTGACTCCAAATCCCTTCAGTTTCCTAATTAACAACAATCTTTGGCTATCTTTCTTGCATATGCAGTTAACACTGTCAGTAAAGCTCAGTTTGTCATCTATGTATGTCCCCAAGTACTTAAAACAGTAACAATTTTCACAGCTTCATTGTACAATAGCAGAGGTGATGGCATGTCTGAATTTATAAGTTATTTTGTTTTACGATCATTAACTGGGAGCTGGACTTACACCATTGTTCTAGCTTGGAGACATGTGCAACATAATCAGTAACATCAGTCATGTGAAAGAGTCCCACTAATGCCATGTCATCTGCATATTCTAATAGTTTAAAATTACTGTGCTGTAGTGCCATTTCATTTGTATAAACGGAGAACAAAATAGGGGACAGAACGCAACCTTGTGGAGCCCTGTATTTAAAACAATCTCATCAGATGTCCTTGACACAGATGCGTTGTAGCCAGTCTGTTAAAGTTCTTAATCCAATGTACCAGGCCCCCATTCACCCCCAAGTCAATTGGCCGTTGCAAAAGTTTATGAATTTGCATGTTGTTAAAGGCTGCAGTGAAATCAACAAAAAAATACGTACATAAGTAATGGTATTTTGTCAATGCTTAGCAACCATGTTGACCATAGTGAGAGTGGCATCCCCAGTTCCTCTACAGGTTTTGTAGGCGAACTGTAATGGATCTGGCCTAAGACAGTGAGCCGCTTACTGACAACCCTCTCCATACACTTGGCCAGTACAGGGGTAAGAGCAACAGGGCGAAAATCATTCAGTTCTTTGGAACCAGGCATTTTAGGTGGCGACCTGATAATAGACGACTTCCATGTATCAGGCACAATGCAGGTGTGCAATAAGAACTGAAATAGCTTAGTAAGAACTGGTGTCAATTGAGCACATTTTAAGAACCCTTCCATCAGGTCCTGGTGCTTTGCAAGGGTTGATTCTGGAGAGGCAAAAACTGACCTCTTCCTCTGACAACTGAATTGTTGGGGTTTTGGGTATGTTGGCACAAATAGCATTGCTTTTGTCTTTGTTGCCTGGCATATCAAATCTTCCATAAACGTGGTTGAGATTATTCAAGACTCATGGTCTCGTCGTCCCAGGCTTGAACTGTTTTTATGGTGGGTCTTTCCCTCTTTACTGTCTGTACTTTGGCAATAGGTAGTTCACATTATGATCTGATTTATCAATAGGTGGTCAGCACCTCGCCTTATAAGCATCTTCTATGTTACCATAACAGAGGTCCAAGATGTTTGATGCATGAGTTGGGCAGTCTACATATTGCTGCAGAGCTGGGAGATATGTATATAGGGAGAGTGTGTTAAAATCCCCTAATATAAACACTGGCTGGTCAACTGATTGGGCGAGTGAATTATTGAAACAATCTGATATGCGTTCAGCTGCTTCCTCGTTGTTGGGTCCCAGTATATACACTAATATGATAGTCAGCTGTCCAAACTACCAGGGTAGATAAAACGGTCTGAATGTAACCATCAGGATCTCGTAGTCTCTTGTGCACACCTGCTCGAGCACAGCATATTGCACTGCCCACTTTTTATCCACCAAAATGCAGAGGCCGCCACCAACTGATTTTTGCAATTTTACCTTGTCCCTGTCCAGTCTAATTATGGAATATCCATCAACATCCATGCTGCAGTCTTGTTTCAACCAGGATTCAGTGAAACAAATAAGATTACTGCATCGAATGTCCTCATATTTAGTGCAAAGCATTACCTCATCTGTTAAGCGAGCTTACGTTGGATAAGTTGAACACAGGTAAGGGATGGCGACTCCCCCATCTCCTTATTCGATTAATCACATTGTCTGCATTCACTTCAGATGTTGCTGTTATAAAACTTGCCAAAATGATATAAAAAGCACAAAAGTTCATTGTCTTTGAGACAAGTCACACGCACATCAAATCGACGACAAAGTGACTCAAACAAACTTCCAAAAACAGACTCAAATGATTAGCAACCACGAAGACAAACAAGAGCAGGTGAGACACAGGGTCAGCAGCAGAGCCGCGCCTCCAATACACCCTTCACTTAATATGTGGTATACTGACATAGGCCCTTTTTCTACAGAAATCCTGCAGTATTGGTGAGAGGTGGCCCCTTCTTTAAGTTCCCTTTTGCCTATTCACACTGATTAGTGTTTACACAGGTACCAGCACCCCAGCATAGGATGTACTGTATATCCATTTTGTGTGCTATATGTCATGTCGGACATCACATTAAACATCAGTCCAGACGTGACATACATGTTGGATGTACTGTACATCACTTTCAAAACATTACTAGCAGATGAAATGTTTTGCTAGTTTACACACTTAAGACATGATTTGGACTCAAGTACAATTGATTGGTGATGAGTACAACATTCACACTAAAGGATTTTGATCCTAGAATCAGTTTCCTGCAGCAACATGAGAGATGAAAAGCTGGAGGAGAAATGCAGAAACTCTTGGCCTGATTTAATAAGATCCCAAAATAGTGAGGTACAAACATGGTGGGGGTGGCCTTATTTAAATGAGGATTTTGCATGTTTCACTGGTGTATGTCATGGAGAATGACCTGTGTGAATGCAAGAGGAAATTCACTCCTGAAGGATTAAAGCTGTTGGTGATAGAGAGAGAGTAAGAGAGTGCAGGCTGGGTGGAGTGGGTGGAGACGAGTGTCAGAGGTGATGTGTGACAGAAAGATAGCAGCAAGAGTGAAAGGGAAGATCTACAAAGTGGTAGTGAGACCTGCTATGATGTATGGTTTGGAGACGGTGGCACTAACAAAGAGACAGGAGGCTGAATTGGAGGTGGCAGAGCTGAAGATGTTAACATTTTCATTAGGAGTGACGAGGAAGGACAGAATTAGAAATGAGTTCATCAGAGGGACAGCTCATGTTGAGCAGTTTGGAGACAAAGTTAGAGAGACAAGGTTGAGATGGTTTGAACATGTACAGAGGAGGGACAGTGAATATATTGGACAACGGATGTTGAGTATGGATAAGCTGAAAGAAGAAAAAGAAGAAGAGCTACAGCAACAAAATCTCAGTATTATAGGAAGAAAGGTTTCATGGAAAGGTCACTCTAACTCTCAGGAGACCAGCAACCGCATAAAAGTCATGTTTGGCCTCATTCAGTGCGTCTTGGGTGCGCGGAAACTGGAGTCAGCAGATTATATTAGGTGCATAACACGACAACCCAGGACAAGACTATCTTAGATTGCTCCTCCCACAGTCGTTGGCTTACTCTGTCGCTTCTCTCTCAGCCTGAATCTCTGTCCACGCTCTGGGGCAGGCAGACCCTCCCTCATCAGTCTCACCTGAACAACACGCCTCAGCTGCTTCTCCTGCTCCGCTGCTGGAGTCGGACCTCCCTCATCTCTGATGTAGCTACAGACTCAGCTATTTATGTCAGAGGGAACATGTTGTGTCTTTTATACAATATTTATACACATTAAACTAGAGCAGGACTGGACAGGTAGGTCATGTTAGAGGCTGATAAACCTTTACATGCTGTTTTTTACCTTGCTTTATAATGACGCGATATAATCTCCCCCGCTCCACTTGTTCCAGCCTCATCATCATCACCTGCTTTTAAATATTTCCTCATAAAACCCCTCAAACCTCTTCTTTCCTCTTCTCTTCTTCTCTTTTCTTTTCTGTGCAGATGACTTATGCTGACTGGACATTTAGACAATTTACTACAGAGCGCTAAATAAACTCAAAGTCGAAGGTTTTGTATGTGGACAAACCATTTCTTTGTAGGGGTGGGGGTATTATTGACACTATTTCAAGAATAATTATGAAGAAACAAAAACAAACACTTTATGTGATTAAAATATTACATATTTGTTTCCACAAATAGACGCATTTTGAAAAATGATTCCTCTCGATAATTTGTTGGGTTAAAGGGCCCAGTCCTGGGCCCCCACCACAACCGTGGGCCCAGGACAAGTGACCCGTTTGTCTCCCCCCTGTTGGCACAGATGTGCACAACCTTTCTTGCATCGAGGGAATTAAACATATGAGTCACTTTTATAACAAATGCATGCAAAACCTCCCAAATAGGATTTTGTTTTGTGGAGCATTGTGCATCTATGGTCCAGAAGAATTAATTCTTGTATTTTGTTGTGGATGCACCAGATGTTAAGGCGTGATGATGTGTTGTAATTAAAAAAGTTTGGTGCCAAATGCTCTGCTTGTGGTTGAGGTTATGGTCCACAAATCTATCTTGTTATATTTTATTTAAAAGTTGCCATCAAACAACCTATCTGAGTCATTTGCGCACTGATATTACAATTTTATTACAAGGGGAACTACACAGTATAAAGAACATATGTGAAGGACTGGGCATGACTGGCTGTAGCTCTTGGTCATCATAACCTTTTGTGCTCTGCACTGGGCTGTGTATTGGCATATCATAATACAATACATATCATAATACAAGTAAGGAAGGCAATATATTACAATTCATGTCATGTTAAAGTTATCATCCTCATCATCATCCATCAGTTTGTGTTGTTCCATTACAACTGGCTGACCTTGCCATTTAGAGGGTGGGGGTTTTAAACACAATACATAATGAACCAATGTCTGCCGCAAATCTTTGCATGTAAACTGTGAATTAAATATTGACAGTGATTTCATGCACTGCTACAATCTTCTACATAGCACATAACTTGTAGCAATACTCAAGTGTATCAATATTGTCTTACACTGAGGAAATGGGAGACAAGAAGTTCAACCCACATTCTGTACAAAATCCACTTCAAAGTACAGACAAACTTCCATTTTTCTGTTTCCTCCTGGTAGCATTTCTTTGTTGTGGAGGAGTTAATGAAGAGGGAAATTTGTCTTAAATACAGTGTAACTTTGAAATATGCTTCATTCAGCTTAGCAGTACATCCTGCCTCCATTTGGCATTCAGAGTAAAACATGACACAACCATTGAACTGAGCAGGGAACATATTGCTACTAAAGCCTACTGACATACATTTGCTCATCTCATTATTGTATTAAGACCAACTTGAAAAACCCTGAACCATTCCTTTATTCAGTTGTATGGCTGCAATAAAACTTCCAGCCACATGTGACAGTACTGAGTTAGTTGTTTTCCATTGATTGTAATAGTTCATGTACTCACTAAATGATCATATTTTCCTAAATATATCTCTATATCTCAGGAACACATGGAGGGAATTTAATTATGTCTGGAACAAACATCCACCTGGATAAACTTATTAGAATATGAGTCTGTAACCTGCAACTTCACTATTTGGCAGAGGCATACAATCACAATGCCATAACACCATAGGATCCAATATGTCTGGGTCTCATCTGTTGGAGCATTGCAACAGATTTATTTCTGTTGCAATGCTCCAGTCTGGAGTCCCGCGACATTACACTCTCATCTCTACTGATCTCACTCACTTTCTCTCCCCTGCTGTCTTTCTCTCTTTTCAACAGTACAGATGAAGTTGACCTTTACCTCCCCTATAATTATCCCAGTGAAGTCTAATTGTAGTCACACTCACGTGCACTCACATACAGTACATCATCCCTCACCATCAGCCTTAATCACAGTCCATACATCCTGTGAGTGAGAAGGCTGGTGCAGTCCTCTAATGAACAGATAGAAAAGTCATTACTGGATGTAGAGAGTGACTGGAAAAGTTTAATCATCACCACTGATGTCATTTTCAGTGTGTCTGTGATGGAATTCACTGTGGATAAGTCCTTTAGGCCTGCGTGCTTTTAGAGTTTGTTCATTTTGTGGATGCACTGCAATATTATTCAGATAAAATAAATATATAAGGGTCACTTTAAAATAAGGTGTTTTGTAACGTCTTAAGATATCCCTGTGTGGACGTGTGTGTGTATCTGTGTGTGCTAGTTATTGTTGGTTGTGTGCATGTGTGGATATTAATAAATTTGACTTTATTATGCTCCTGACAGGCTGTGATTACATGTTTTTGTCCCCTTTGTTGTCGGTGACGGTGGATGTTCTCGTTTCCACTGCCGAGGATGATGGGAAAAATAAAAAGGTCTGTAAACACTTCCTCTTGTTATCTCTCTTCTCCTCACCCTGCCTCCCCCTCCTCCCCTCAAACACCCTCCAACCTCCTACATTCCACTAACTCCCCCCCTCGCTGCACTGAGCCATGTGGCGGCTGTTGGCATTTATAGCCCTAATGATATAGAGATCTATTTAAGACTTGCCCCAGCTTCATGTCTTTGTTCCTCAGACTTTCAGCAGCAGTCAGCATTTGTTGCAGATGTGTGATCGTTCAAATTGAACTAAGGCCTTTATAAAATCAACTAAACTCCACCTGCAGTTAGAGGTGAACTCAGGTCAGTGTGTTCTCACTCAGAATATCAGCAATTACTGATAAAAAATAAAGAGTAATAAAACACACACCTTTTAAAAAAGAACATTGTATAACCACTTTTACTCAATTTATGCTTTTATCCAAAGTGATTGACAGGGAGGGAACAATAAATATTTGCAGACATGTCTGAAACTTCATAGAGGCAGCAACTTCCAACAATAAAGATGATAAAAACTACTGAGCTTACATGCCTACAGATCAATCTCTGTGACAACAAAGCAAACTCTACAAATATGCTCATGAAGACTGCCGGCAACTAGGATGGCACAGCAGGAGTTTGCTGATCCTATATCCTGGAGACTGATGGATCAAAAGTATCCACTGCTAATGATAAATGTAGTCAACCAGCAGGCCTCCATGTTGTCTGGTCCACTTTTGCTGCTTTAGTAGACGCCATAGTTATGCAGCAAGAAGCTGACAGTACACTTGATGTACTGAAACAGCTTGTTGACTACACTTTTATTTAGTTTCCTAAATTATACAGTGGTACACAAAAGATGGGCAAAGTAATAGATGTAAAAATGGACTTCAAAGTAAAATTCAATATAATCAAAAGTTTTCTTCAAAGCTGAAAAAAAAAACAGACAACTAATTCTCCTGGTTCCTTGTTCGGCCAACTCAAAGTAAACTTGCCTTGGTTCTTTAATAAAGGAACATATGAGATATCACCTCTTTCTCCTTCTCTTCCCACCACTAGTTGTTACTTCTCTGTCCTCCTTTCATATTTAAATGTAATGGCAGCAGTTGTATGATTGTCTTTGCCTCATCAACCTGCTGATATGAACCATCAGCGAGCCATTAGAGAAATGTGAAAACATATAAAGAAACCCAGGATGTAAAAGAAGATAGTTACAGACCAGCAGCGTGAACATAATACAGGTATCTGAACAGATAGAGAGATAGGAGAAGGACGGAAATAATCTATGAACACACAGGCAGTGGGATGGGGAGTATTCATTTGTGGACGATTCTGGGAGATGGAAAGTATTAAACCTTCATTTAGTTGCCTAACATTCTCGAGTCAGTGCTGATAGCACCGTTGATTGTATGTGGAGGTTGAAAACAGAATTTTGTCTCTCTGTCTACTCTGTCACAATACTTTTTTAACGATACCAGAGATTCTTTTTGAACTGTTCCAAAATGTTCCTGACAGTCCATGAACTGATCTATCTAGGTCCACGTGTCCATAAAGTACACAGTGGTGCCCACTCGCTGAGGTTAGCTTGGACATGATTCCACCGCTGTGCTCAGCTTCCACAAACTGGCCAATCAGAACAGAGTGGGCTAGAGTTAAGGAGGGTTTTAAAGAGAAAGGAGCTGAAACATGCAGACCTAATTTCAGAGGGTGAAATGAGGTCCTGCATCATTATAAGAAATATAAGCAGATTTTAGAATTTTAAATCAACCAAAAACTATTTCAACAGAGCCACACAATAAAAGTATAAACTCAAAATTATAAACAAGTATTAAGTTAAGTTTTAATGGGCCCATAGAGAGAACAAGAGAAATGGGTAGACACGTAGAGAGGGCATGTTGGGGGGTGTGCAAGTGCAGAACATAAGAGAGAAGAAGCACACTTGGTTATATAGTATGTGAACATTAACTGCATGAGTTTTATGGTCTGTTTACAGATTATGTAGATAGCATCCCTGCATTTTATAGGAAATGTCAGATGCATAAAGAAAAATAACTAATATCACATAACTTTATGCAATAGTGCATAAGCACAAATGCACATTAAAGTCCATTTGATCCATCTGTCCATAGTGGATACTTAACACTGCTCTGTAATGTGTGCAACATCAGTGCTGTCCAACCTGACAAACGAAGCTTTAAAACAGTGACTTGTTAAGAACAGGTGCGATCACCCTGCTGCTGCCATCTGCTCTGCTCCAGTCAGTCCAGTCAGTGTTGTTTAAAGGTGCTCAAATCAATATCACGTTAATAACAGATTACACGCGATGCATCACGTTCACGTGCAGTTCAGTCAGGGTTACTAGGTTTTCAGCTCCAGCACGTCTAATTCACTCAGCTGTAGATGAAACAACAGCCCCTTGTGCTGTTTTAACGCAGGCAAATGTCTGCGTGAATCCAGCCTCATCCGGCTGCTCAATGTTACACAACACTAGTGTAGAAGGCCAGGCTGGGTGTAAAGCATTCTAGCACTTCATGGGGTCTTTGAACATGTTGCTGGTCCTCTGGTGAAGACCCACTCTGTCATCTTTCTGCTGCGCATGCAAAATCAATAAGACTCCCAAGTTCCAGTTTCTGTGCATTCTTCACGTTGAGCGCTCCACCATCATTTTACAATACAATTTTGTTGTAAGTATACTGAGGCCTGCACACTTATTCATAAGCTATTTGTTTAATTAAATTAGAAGTAGAGGTATTTCTTTCCACAGTCTGAACCTAACCCTAATGTTCCCTTCAGTTGACTGAGCGTGAGTCAAAGGGCTGATAAAGAATTCAGTAAGCGTCAGTGGAGAATGTTTGTGCTCCAAGCCTGAAAGAACTCACTTCATGTGGGGAATAGATGTAATTTGTTACCATGTGATTGTCAAATTGAAACAGATTAAAAGTAAATAGCTGCTGTATTGTCTTGTCTAGTGATTGTCATCATTGTCATCCACTGCCCGCTTTTCTCCTTCTCTCCGGTCCATCTGATGTCAATTACACGTGTTTTGAAACACACAATAACCTGCTGAAAAGGTTTTCATCTGCTATGATTTCCAGTAGCCATTAACTGCCCTCTGCTCATCACAGTACTACAAAGTAAGCAGGCATTTGCCTATTGTGTGCGCCCTCCTGCAATTATAAAAGCAATCCCAAGGGAAGAATGAATTCTATGAAGAGCTCCACCCTGCAGAATAATGTGTATTGATTACTTAAATTCTGTTATGTGCTGTATTCACAAAAAAATCAATGAATGGCATTTGTCACAAGTCATAACTCACACCAGACTGTCCAAAAAGAGACCAATATATATGTACATATATCATACTGTATATATATTATACTGTACTACCAGTCAAAAGTTTGGCCACATACAGAAATGACTATGTTTTTGAAAGAGAAGCAGATTTTTTAACATCAAATTCTAATGTGAAATACAGTGTAGACATTGTTAATATTAAAAATGACTATTGTA
>JAUBNQ010000002.1:3410554-3427965 GCA_032353495.1 Ctenopoma kingsleyae | reverse complement strand
ATATAGAATATTCAATTAACACTGTTAACTGTTAAAACTTAATTTGTAAAACTGTATTCTAGAAATGTTAAATTAGAGTTTTGAATTCCTTTTAAGATATCTACAAATACATTAGGGATGGCTTGTAAATGTATTTAACATAACATGATTAGAGTGACTATAATTGCATTTTGACCAAAGTTATAGTGTGAGTAGTCCAAATTATAATTCTGCATTCTGACTAGTAAGAATTACCGTTTTACATTGTATTGTATCTACAATTACATTTTGACAAACCGTAATTAAAATTATAGTTAGAGACTTTAAATAATTAAAGTCAAAATGAAAAAATTAAGTTACATTTAATATCTGCCAGATAATGCAGAAATATTTAATTTAACAGTTTTGACTATGTAGAAAGGTCAAGATACATTCTGTCTATGTTAAACTAGCTTGCAATATGTCTCATCATAGGGTATAAAAGAGGAATCCACTAAAGGCTCACTCTTTACAAGTGAAGAGGGGTCATGGCTCACCACTTTGTACCAAACTTTGTGAAAGAATTGTCAGTTCAAAAGAATATTTCTCAACCCAAGACTGCAAAGACGTTAGGTCTTTCACCATCTTCAAGACATCATGTTGTGAAAAGATTCAGGGAATCCAAGAAATGTGACTGCATAAAAGCTAGGGGTGGAGACCACTGTCGAATGTGTGTGACCTCTGACCTCTCAAGGTGAAAATATTTCGGGACAATCCACCAATCCCTAGCATGCATTACTACAACCTAAATTTGCATGTGAACTTGAGAACATAGATCAACACTAGAACAGTACAATAACAGTATGCATCAGAGCCCACTGCATGGGTGACTTGGAAATGTGTGAAGGTACCACTGAAACAGAGGCATACAGTATTTAAGGATTGTAAAGACACATATGCTGCAGTCAAGAGACAGATCTGTCTCTTACTGAAAATGTATGGTGGATCATAAAGAGGAGAATCAGACAATGATAACCATGGACTGTTGAGCAGCTCAACAAATATACCACTTCAAAAACTGCAACTATTAGTGTCCTCAGTACCTACATGATTAAAAAGTCAAATTAAAAGAAAAGGTAATCCAACATAGACATGCCTCTGTCCCAACCTTTTTTTTTACGTGTGTTGCAGGAATCAAACTGTAAATGTAAAACACAGAAAATCTTTTCTTTTTACTTTTGTCAGACACATAAAGGTTCAAGCAAATTAATTTACAATTTCAGTTTTTATTGCATCTTAGACAAAGTTTGAACTTTTCAATTTGCAAACATGTTGCTACTGAACATAAAGTATGCACATTATCCATTTGTAGAACAGCATTATTAAACCCTTTTATAGTTATGTTTATAGTATGTCTTGAGTGTATTTTGAACACATCTGTGATATTTTCTTCATCCTATCTTGTTTTCTGTTTACCCTACATCTTTCTGTTTCAATCTTTCTGTGTCACTTGATCTGAACATTAACTACAGGACATATTTACTTAAACTTCACTTCTGCGAGACAGGGTTCCTGAGAGAAATGAAATTGATGAAGTTAACACCAACTGCTTTGAACTTAGTTGTAGGTCATAGTGCTGTCTGGTATGACTACATGGTGTCTTTTCAAAATAGCACAAACACAGTTGTCAGCAGACTTGTCAGCCCAGCTTCCAACATTCTCACATCTGCTGATGTATTTGTGTGCAAACAATATGCCGCACACATCTTTAATTTAGTTGTTCCATGCCGTTGCATGAAACAACTGGACGCCGTGATACAAGCTCAACTATGTTTCAAACATTCATTTAATTACCCACCTTCATAAAACAACAGGATTCTGCCTGCAACATCTCCATCTATTTTGCATAACCCCCTGAGGAGAGACGATTTAAACATTTAACAGTAGGTATGGAAGAATCTACTTAAATCGGGAGTGCTGTTTTGTCTCCTCAGTGCATTATTTAATATAACTTACACAAGTATAATTCTGCATTCTCGTCACCTCCAGTAGAATACATCAGGAGGGAGTACACGGAGCAATGATATGAATTGTTTTCAACCTTTTCCACAGACATTCAAATGCTGTTTGTCAAGTTTAATCAATTCAACCAACCTAGCTCTTGTAGACTTTAACCTAGCAAACAGACCAGTCTACCGTATATGAAGTAAGATGTACAGCAAGTGAAAGTAACAGTTTAAGGTTAATACCAATCACCAGCATGAACAATTTTCCATATAACCATCATTGTAGGTTAAATACATGGAGGCTTTATTAGCAGCATTAGCACAAATGACATTTCAAGGTAACTGAACACATTACTAATGCTACTTAACTAAAAGCAATTAAAAGGTCGGGGTCAATTATTTCCTCCTCAATCCCTTAATTTACCTACAGTATGTGTTTTGATCTGGTTAGAGTGAATCGTGTACGACCCATGCCATCATGCGGGAACATTAACAATCAGTTCTTTTAATGAATGTCAATCTTTGACATGCAGCCCAAAAGGAGGAGTAATTGTCTGCTTTAAATGAATGTGCTGATTTCTGAGGCACAGCATGATACAGGGTTGCTCATAAACGCTCCTACTGGTACGAGGGCCGTGATCCAAGAAGGGTAATAAAGATATGGTGCCATCTGTCCTATATGTTGCTTCACCTGGAGCTTTACAGTGCAGAATCTGGCTCGGAGCCCAGCACTGCAACACTCCAGCATGGCATCAGAGGGAGATTCACAATATAAAGCACACAGAGTTAAACACATTAATCACATCAGCTTTGCTTTTGAAAGTGAGGAGCAGGGCACTCATTGGACTACAAATGAAAATGTGATCTCTTTGTGATATTTTGTACCAATGTATACGAGTATACTAGTGTATTCAGTGTATTTTGCACAGCTTGATATACTTATTTCCAACTATAAGGTAATAAACATACTACAGTACGTGAATATGTTGCACATTCTATATGCCCCAAGGCAGGAGCAATGCAACACTTGGCACAGGGCCCTGGCATTGAAGAGCACATGTGAAGCACCCCCACAGGAAGAATGCAATGTGGAACATCAGAGAGATGAATGCAATAATGGAAAATATAACTATTAATCAAGACACTGTAGCCCAGTTTCTCCACAGAGACTACTGACAGAAAGCTAGTCTGCTGGTTGGCACTGGTCCAGATGAGCAATTCCTTAGGAGGACTTATCTTCTCTGTCTGTAGATTTGACTCCTTAATAAATATGGCCCACACATACTTAATGGTTTAATAAGTATAAAATAACGGAGGTCATAGTTACAACAGTTACATTTCATTGAATAACATTTTCAAAAAATGTATATTATTCCATCAATGGAAACTGGGTCTTAGTTTGTTCATGCATCTCATGCAAAGCCCTCACAGTAAATCAGCCAGGGAACATTGTGTTACATTACACCTGCTACTCTATATGAGGCATGTTGCATATGCTTGCTGTTAGGGAAAAACAATTCAATCTGCATTTGTGAGAAAAGCAGTTCCAAAGCAGACGATGCAGAATGAGGAGCGTCATGTGCTTCTTTTCTGTCACTGGATCAAGCTACAGGCCTCGCCAAGAGAGTCCTAGGAAGCTAGTTTCATGAAGAAACTCAGTCAGTAATGAGGACTGTGCAGTGGTGTGACCGCCTGCTTTTTGGATCAAAAGTCATGTTTGTTCCTGTTAGTTCTTAATGGATGTCTGGCTTGCAGGGTAGGACAGGGGATGCTTTGATTTATGATTCATGCTTTGTGAAATGTGATCTTTGGTAGGAAGTCAGTATGTTGAAGAGCAAAATATGTATGAATATAGCTATGCTCCCTTGCTCTATATCCACTGGTCTAGCTCTAAACTCAGAGCTACAGTATATAAAACACAGACTGTGAAGAGTTAAAAACAAAACTGAAGGTTGGAAAATAGAATGCATAATACAAAGGATGATTTGTCTGAAAAGGGAAAAAGATCAATTGAACAATTGGAAGGGGAATATAAGAAGTCGCGGGGAAGTAAATGTCAGATGATGAGCTGCTTAGTGCCAGTTTGCCAGTCGATGATGAATGGACTTTGGTGTGAGGGCAACACTAATCTTGCAGTGATGCTATCTACCAACTACAGAGGAGACAATGAGAAAAGGCGGTGGGATGGTGGGAGGACTCATGCTCAGTTACATCACTCTTCTAGTGTTAAGTAATGTTATAGAGCCCTTCTACATTACTGTAATTATTTTTAAGTATTACTCACAGACACAGCGGCTCAAGGCTCCCCACTTCGGTGCACCTTTTTTGTACCGCACAATTCCGTTGTACTCTCTGTTCAATGATAATAAAGTCTATTCTATTCTATATTGCCGAGTTGATGCATTGAAGTGGGTCAGACGGCATCTATGTGCAGATATCTATGCTTATAACCCCTAATCCTTATAGTGACCTGTTACATTTGTGGAGGCATGGTTAACTTTCTGTTGTTTTACACACTATGTACAAGTGTTCAGCTAAACCCAACTCCCCCACCTCACACATAATATTTCCATTTCTCTGTTTCTTACCCTTGAATCTCAAATTAACATATTTCTTTTTAATTTGTGGCTAACCTCACTGGGAGGTCTACTCTCCTGTCAATTTGTTATTTCCTTCTCTTTACTGTTTACAAGCGCAGGAATGCTCAAGTACCAGTGTATCTCTGTCAAGTCACAAAAAGGGGCCTTCATTTTACCTATTATGAAGAAATATGTGCAAAATGATCATACTGTTACTTGTTTACTTGTGCCATAGCTTGTGTTTCCTGTATGTATATTTCTTTTTTGATAGTTTTTTTTTTGACATTTCTCTCTTGTTACAACAATGTGAAGAATATGATATTAGTCTTAACCTTGATTTCTTCTTCTGTGTGCTTAAACTCAGTCTTTACCCACACCCAACTTCACATTTCCCAGAAAATTTCTTTCAGTTCATCTTAAATTAAGACATGGCAAAACTAGTGCCTATTTTTGTTACTATCTGAAGGCTTACCACATCCCAAAAAAAGCTTACAAGCTTAGTAACAAAATCCTGTTCAAGGCGGCCTCAAGAGGCATAACTGTACAGTTTGTACTGCAGTTATGTAGTCACTAAACAGGGCACTTTGTCTGTCGTTGGCAGTATGTCGCACCAGTTAAGTCACTATTATGTCAACCACAGCATCCATTGGATGCTGATATACTTTTCTTTCGTGCCATTTATCCTTCTGTCTTTTGTATTTCTCACATCCTGTGTCTAAGCTCTTCATCAGTAAAACACATGAATAATAGACTAAGCTGGAAGCCGGAGTATTCTTCATCCTGATGAAGTGACATTTGAGTTGTTGCATGAAAACAAACTGGATTAATAGTGCTTTATCAAGGGTGTTGTATTCAGAAAGCATTTTACAACACAACACTGAACAGTGTATGTGTGCATGGTGTGTGCGTGGCTGTTATCTAATTTTTATTCTCTCTCAGAAACTGCTCAACTCCCCCTTAGTGCGAATCTTACTGTGTGGTGTGTAACAGTATGTAGCAGTCTGGACGTGAGTCTGGGAATTCATATCTCTCCCTTCAGCTTCTCTCACCCACACATCCATTCATACAGAGAACACATTACAGTATTTGTGACATTTTGAAAGACTGGGTAAAATGATAGACATGAAAACAAAGAATTAAGTGCCTTGCTGCTTTAGTAAATTAAAGTAGCCCTTTGAGAAGTGCATTTTCTTTTTTAGTTTTCAGTAGGAACCACTGGGCTTAAAGCTAAGAGCCACAGACAAACTGGGGAAGACGCTTGACCAGTGCATATCCACTGTATAGTACCAGTAGTCAGAAATGTCTACTACTAGTACTAGCCAAAATGCCAACACATTATTGTACACATAATATTGCTAAATCTAAATGGTACATCACTGTGACATAATTTACAAACAACATCTGGCCTTTCTCACAACATTTTCTTCAAGTCGTAAAATAGACAGATGTGCAAGAAGCACATAGATTCAATACTCAAGTAAAAATGCAAGTACAAGACGTACCGCACTACAAATATCACTTCAACTTGTTTACTCAAGAACCACTTCAAAAATCAGATTCCTGAGAATTTACTTTGAAAAATCATTAACATCCACTTTATTTCTTCTATTCACACGCTGACCCTTAGTAGCAACAACAAAGCAAATTTTGAGCAACATGCCAGAGAAAATGTTTTAAAAGGAGAAAATACTTGTTGTGACCTCACTTTATATTTGTGATGTAAACTGCAAAGAAACTTTCAAAGGTGAAAAATATGAGTAAGGAAAATTCTAGTTAATAGAAACATGTTCTTAAATTCTAATTTCTGAGATCTCTGTTACCTAGAGACCTGATGTGGAAGAAAACAACAGCTGGTATAGATGAAGCTATTTTAACCTCTTTATGTACTGACAGCTGGTTAATCCACAGAAAAACATTAAATATTGTTTATATTGTATTTTCTATTAAGAATATACATTTGCAAAATAGCATTTCACTGAATTGTAGTGGAACAAATGCAAAATAAAATAAAATAAAATTGAAATACCCCAGTCATAATAATTATAAGTAATAATTCATAACTGTACATAAAGCTACAGTATGGAACTTTTTTTGAATATTTTTTTGTAGATGCTCTAAAACCTTGCAGAATCCTTGCCTCTTAGCATAGCCTGATCCAGAAGTTCATGGCTGTTTCAGTTGTTGATTGATATGTTTTGCAGCATTCCTATTTACTATAATTTGATAATGACCAATATGTACAGAGTATAGCTGCAAGTAGGAGAGCATAGCATAGTGGAACAGTGAGATGAAGGCCTGGATGGAGAAGACTGGGTAGATTTTGAGTCTCAGGCTAGTGCTAGTATTAAGTGGCTTTAGGTATAGTACTTGAATAAATTTACTTACCATCTTCACCAGCAGAACCAGAAAAGCAGCTTACACAAAAGAACATATCTGCACAAATACCATGCGGGATTCAACAAGCATCCATGTAGCCACTTACATGCCCAAGATGGTTCTATGATTTTTTTTTTTCCTTTCTTACATCCTCTCATTCCCCCCAGCCCTCTATCCCTTTTCTTCATCGGAAAGGAAAATGGAGTTGCTGGCCTGATGCCATATGTGACACTCTAGCCTTAATCTGAGTAATGTTCTTAATTTATATAAGTGAGTAGCGAAAGAGCAAAAGGGAGCTGTTACATTTGCTGATGTTGGTTCATATACACACACAAACACATGATACACGTGCTGCCTAGCGAGAAATACTGACCAAGAGTGAAGTGAGGAGAAAGTAACTCAGGAGAAATAGTGTTAAAAATATAGTTAAAAAAGGCATCAAGAGACTGAGAGAAAGAAACCACAACTGGAAAACTAACAAAGGAGAAATGAAAAACCAAAAGAGAGGGAGAAAAAGACAGAGAGATGGTAATTATGAGGTTTGAGGAATGATGAAAAGACCAACTTGGGACAGTCTAATTGGATATAAATATTTCTATTTATCACAACGAATTAAAAAACATATCTACATGACAGTTCCCAGAAGGCATGAATAACTCATATCTAGACCCTCTGGTTCCTCAAACCAAAATGTGCACCTGGGAAAAAGAAAGTTGTAATGACCTTATACACTTTACATTCCTTTTCCAGCCAGTCAATAAAGCTAATAGATTACAGAAGAAACTGGTTTAGTATGGAAAGCATTTGCCTTTCTGTAGTTGTGAGGACATTCACTGACATAATACATTCTCTAGCCCCTTATCCTAACCATCACAAGTAAATGTTTAACCCTAGCCCTTATCCGAATCCTAACCTAAACAGACTCAGTGTCTGTAAGTAAAGGCATAATTTCCATACAGCTGTTATATGTATGTATGTGTATACAATTTTGTACAGGTTGCATATTGTCAATGATCCTTATATCAACGATGCTTGGCTAGATAATGATGGAATATTTTATACAGCCTGTGAAATGGTATTGGTTTTATTCAATATTGGCATTAACCTCTGCCATCATTTGTTTTGTGTTTTTTAAATTTATTTTCATACACACTAAGCTCAGTTGGACAATTTCCTAAAAATTCCATTATATTTCAATAAAATTAAAAAATAATCCTGCTGACATAATTCTTTGTTGTGTTTTTACAAGCTACAATCTGCTACAATGCACCACGTTTTCCATAACCACCAACAAAACCAATCAGCAATCAGGTATTAGTCATTATAAAGAACAGTAAAGAATTTCAATTCAGTTCAGTCTATTTATACTGCATAGTGCCAAGGCAAAACAAAAATCATGTAAAGGGACTTTACATAAGGTTATAAAAATATATATACATAACTCAACAAAGCCCCCTTTGCCTAGCACTACATGACAGTAAAGAGGAAAAACCCAGGAGCGCATATGCCTCAATGTTAGGGGTGAATGGAAGCCAAGAAAGAAAAGAAGGTCAACAACAATCAATGTTGCAGTGTTCTTGCAGAACAAGAAGCATTGTAGAAGCTGCAGAACTCACTAATAGAGCAGAAATTGCTAATTATCATAACACATTTGCCCCAGAAATTATTGGGAAAGCAGGTTTGATAAAAATGTATGTTTCATGGAAGTCCTGGTTGTCTTCCTCTTTCCTTCTTGTACATTCTCTTTGTCTCTACATGTCTTATTGTGTCTTTTCCTCACAAATCTTCACCATTGTCAACCAGTTTCTCACCTCTTGCCTTAATTCTATATAACACAACAACAAACACAGTTCTCTCTACATGTTTGGAGCATACATTCACACCTCCATCTTCTCCTCTCCAAAGCTCAAAGATAGAAAATTTTGTCTGTCTCCTCTAGTTACCACAGTACTTTCTCACTCTCTGGAGAACACGAACAAACTTTTCTCCTTCTCTCGGTGCAGTCCTCAGATATATAAGTATGGTGTCTCTATTTGAAGTCCAAAAGGAATAGTGAATGTGTGGACTTTTGGTAATGCAGAACCCTTTGAGGTCATTCGAAGTTCCCTACAGAAGTATAGTAGTGCACATTTCCAAGACTCCCCTCATGCCTAAAACCAATCAGCACATCACACACACCGTTGTGTATCTGATGTGCAAATTAGTGTATTATAGAGAGTGGTAGCTAATGTTGGTGAGATGCTCCTTTCCTACATGTCATCCTTTGTAACCAAAGCACATGCCTACCTTGTAGGTTTAGTGAAGAACAGCCATAGACCTCACTGAATAAAGCTTATGGGTTGGCAATAAGCTGGACTTGTTTAAGCCTTTACCTACAAATACTCTAATATTGCTTTTCTGTCAAAGGGGTTTTCCCAAGAACACAAGAATTTATTTTACAATCTCATAAACTTTAGCTGCATGTGGTTTGGAGAAACTTGTGGATGTTGGAGACTATCACTTTCAGTGAAAGGGTTTTCAGCTTTCATGACCAGTATGAACAGCAGGAATTATTACAGCAAAGTAAAACTGGTAAAACTGGTTTCAGTGCTCATATAGGTACCTGACTTGTGTTTTAAGACAGACTTGAAAAATTGGGAACCTACTTTCAAAGTCCTAAAAATGTCATTTTCTGCCCTGAAAAGTCTCTGCTCTGATGGAACTAATGGGGTGAAGTTTATTGCTGACTGGTCAAACACAATCCTTGAGGCAAATAGAACAAACTTTCTTTGCTAATTATTTCAATGCAGTTGCACACTAAAGCGCAAAAACACTCATCATTTTGTAGAGACAGACATCTTGCCTTTAGGGCATTTTTCATGAATGCATTTTGTGTCCCTTTTTAATTTTGCAGATGTGGTTTCCTGCATCAGGAACATGTGCAACATTAGTTACACAGCTGTTAAAACCTAAGAACCTCATAATGACACTATGTTGTCGTCTCAGCACATTAAAAATGTGCATCTCAACAAAAAGTACTGCTCAGTCTAGTTGAATGTCATCTTCAGTGTTTTTCTAATTCAGTGGTAAAACATACAAGAACATGAAATGCTTGGACCCCTAATCAATTACGTTTATTCCATCATACCCTTAGCACTGTAGCAGGCACAAGGAAATGGCACCCCTGTCTCCCAGCATGCAACATGGCGTGACATACCTTCAGATTCTCTACATAACTTATAGACCCCTTATATTTTCTTTAGATGGCATTTGACTTTACTATATGTAACACTGCAGTTAAAAGCAAAGTTTAAAACTGACGTTACTCCATGTCTTACCCTACGTCTCCAAACATCAGTGGTAAACAAATAATACAAGCTTGAAGAGAGCCAGAAATGAAAGAAAGGGTGAGAAAGGAAAGTTGTTGAATGTATTCACCTGACTTGTATACTGTTGCTTGTCTTCCATCGCCCTGATTTCATTCTGCAGATGTTTCCTTCCTCTCAGCCCTTTTTCCTCTTTTCTTCCACAAAACTGCCTTCAAGTCTGAGTCAAACCAATCCTCTGTATAGCCTCAGACAGCATTGTCTGTTGTTAGAGTTTTTGGATGGAGCAGCAGAGAGCCAGCAAAGTGCATCTGAAATAACGAGAGTTAACTGTAATCATATGCAAACCTGGCTGCCAGGGCAAGCATGTTCATTTGCAAAGGATTTTTCAAGGCACAGACACAAATGTCACTCTATCCTTTATGTCACCTAGACTACATTCAAAGGTCTTCAACTGGTTTAGGAGTAGCTAAGAAACCAGGGTTCCACTCTTTAAACATGACAAATTTTCTATTAATTACCCCCAAATCCTTGGAACAAGTTGATTTGCATGAAAATAAAACTAAATTATCATTTTATAGAGTTTTGTGCTACCCAAAAAAACAGTTCTTGAGGCTCCCGTCTGGAATAAAGGGCTCAGTGAAACAGATATGTTATGCTGTGAAAGCTTCACAGGGTTTAAAGCTATTGTTTCCTTTGAGTCTTGCTGACTCTGACTCTCAGAATAATCAAAAACTTCCTCTTATTGTTGTTGCCAGCTTTGGAGAAATGGCTGGAATACATGAATGTTCCCCTTGCCTCCCTCTATTCTAGCTTCACACAAATGGCAACGTCTGCCGCCTTTTTCTTTCTTTTTTCCCCCTCATCCCTTGCTTCACCCTGTTTTATATCAAAGTGATAAAGTTTGTGTTGTCGCTCTTACATGGTTCTGTAAGGCAGTTTCTTGTCCTTCCTTTACAAGCGTTGAGGTATAACATAGTGTTTATGCATTCTCTGAGGGCTCTGCAATGATGTTAACTCCTTCCCAACTTTTTTCTTTTTCCCCAATCTCATGTTTTGCTTTCTGCCCTCCTTCTCTCTCTTGCTTCTGACTTCCTGCTGGAGCCATTATATATGCTGCTGGGAGTCTGCTGCGAACAGGCAAAAACACAACAAGATGCTACAAGTACTTTTGGCCTTTGAGCTGCAAGTGAGAAACCCAGAGGTGAGCAGATGACGAGAAGAAAGAAAAAAAGAAGAAAAAAAAAACATAAGGGTGATGAGCGGTGCTTTGGGCACAGAATTGAATTCAATGGAAAAAGACAAAAAAAGACCTAGGAAAGACATGATCTTTTTGGTGTGTTTTAAAGTTACTAAAAGTGGAAGAACAAAGAGTAGAAAAAGAGAAGAGGTACCAATACCACATGCCATGGTTTCATTTTTCTCAGTTTTCTCACTTAGTGAAACTTAGCGGCTCCTTCTTGGCTGTTGAGCGATTGATCGGAGGGACTCCTTCTGGCCACGTCTTTTTCCATCTCCTACCAAAACATAGTCCCAGCTTGTGCCTCTCATGTGATACATGCATTTGAGTCATAACCCTAACTCTCTGGATACCCTGTAAATCCGTATATGGCTCTCAACACTCACACAAATTCAAAAGGTAATCAGAATCCTCAGACTCTCATAGGTATCAAAAAATTTGGTTTAGTCCAGGAAAAGTATAATTTTAGTCTTATTCTCAGGGATAACCATTTCCATCCATCCAAAGTGATTAAGAGAATTAATCACTTTTCCTGTTAAGGGTCATGGGGTTGATGAAGCTGTTCCAGCACCCTGGATAGACCTCCAGTCTATCACAGAGCTGACATATAAGACAGACAACGAGTCACCTTCACACCTATGAGCAATTACGGCATTAATCTAACTGCATTTCTTCGGACAGTGGGAAGAAGCCAAACTACCCGGAAAAAAACATGACAAGATCAACAGTAGCATTGGACCGTGTACTGGGATGCAGGATGTGTTGAGCTGAATTTATTGCAGAACGTACAACCATGTGTTGGAATCTACTGTATAGTATACTGTATTATTAATGTTAAGAGCTCCTATTGCCAAATTCTAGTATCAGCTAGAAATACCGAAAGGAGAATACTTTCAGCATGTGAAGATACTGCATGGAGGACTATGCTCATGTTTCAGTATTTAGCATCCTGGTCTGTAAAGAGTATTAGTAAATGACCCTTGACAATATATCATGAAGTCAAGAAAACGACAGAGAGCGATATAACGAGAGGAGGGAGGATTGGCAGGAACTGAATGTCTCTCTCTGGTCTATAAAAAAGAGGAGCAGTTCAGGAACCATGAAAAATACATTTAAGAAGTTAATCAATGCATGCCTTCAAACCTAGAGCTTTAAAACGGTTTCCTCAGAGATGTAGCAATTTCCAAATCATTTGTTCTATGACTTAAAAATCCTGGATTTTCTGGGCTTGTGCAAAAAATCTAGATGTTCTCATAAATGTTTTCTGAGTATTCTACAACCTTGTGCCCTTTATTTTGATAGTTTAGGTCAAACACAGGTCCTTCTAGCAAGTCGCAAATACGTTGATACTGAATGTATTAATGAAATATTCACAGGTAACGTATTTTTGTCCGCCAAAATATCCGATCTGCAGTTTCGTCCTATACGAACGTAATTCTTAGGAGACAGGGTTGCACAGTATCAGATTTTAAAAACCATTACAATAGGGACCTCATAATTTCACATATCCTAAAATGTCGACAGATTAACTGTGCTATAGTGCTATATACTGCAATAGAGTCATTGGAGTGCTGACAATTGAAAATAGCCACTAAATCTGAAAAGACAGTGAATATATTCATACATACAAAAGATAAATCAATAACAATAATTAAACCTGTTTTTATCTTTAGAAACTCACAGTCAATCTAAATATGAATCAGATATGGAAATATGATTTTTGCAGATGATGAACAAAGCATTCAAAGTGTGAGGCTGCATTTCTCACTCATTATTAAATCTCCATACATAAGGGATAAAACCTGGTACTGTCTAATTAAGGGGCTGTCTCCCTAACCACCAGGCTAATCATCTGGTGCCTGATGCATTAAACATGGCCAGCAAGTCTAGAAATGAATATACTGTAGCAGAGCATCCGAAACAAAGTTTGAGTGCTCTTTTTTTGGAAACATTTTTGACTCTTTTCATGTGTCTGTAAATGTCCATCAGTGTGTGTGTGTGTGTGTGTGTGTGAGTGTGTGAATGTCTGTGCCACTAAAGGTTATATTTACCATGTGTCTGGATTTCCAAAGAGGCAGAGGGCAACTAGGGACAAAAAAGCGGACCACTAGAATTCTGATGATGATTCGGGATGATCAGACACACACGCACAATCACCAAAAGATGTTTATAGGGGATTTAATCAAATGTCAGACCTGTTACCATACTGTGAATACAGAGCATATAGCTTGGAAAGAATGGGAATAATTGGGAATGAGTGGGATATGAAGATGAATCCATAGGAATGAATGTGTGTTGGATAAGAATCAGTTGGAATGAATAGAGATGCATGAGGACATGTTCCCATTTTAATGTCACTAATACTCCAAAAGAACTAGAGACATGACTCATCATCAGTTTCATTAAATTAACTTGTTAAACGTTACTGTTACATCAGTTATGACTCTGGAACCAGAGCAATAACACTGCAGTTCCACTACACTCTATACTACACTTGTTTCTACACTCTATACCTGTTATAGGGGACAGTAGAGGCAATCAGTAAAAACACCCCGGTGGTTTTAATGCTGTCGTAGACCAGGGTCAGCATGAGAAAAACGTGATGCTGACCATAACAGATGTGGGGTGGGGTCTGGTATTGAGCTTTGCAGGTGCAGGACTGGTGCAGATTTTGCAAAACTGGACTGGTCCAGGATTCTGGTAGAGTGTCAGTTCTTTTACACTAATTTCTTCGTTTACAAAAGTAAAAGACTCATCCGTGTCTCACCCATTTTAACAACCGTATCACCACCTGCAGATGTATTATTAGTCTGAAGTGTGGGATGGTTAGTAAAGTTGTGCTAAACAACGTTTTGCTGTTAACTTTTTACAAGTAATATTAGGTTTTGCTCATTGTGATGAATTCACATAAGAATACATTTTTGGACGGATCTTCTAAAGGTCTGTAATATCAGATACAGCAAGTAAAATCAGTTTCATATGGATTTGAAAATGTGAATTTTGTGATAAACCCAGAGATAATAATTGCAGAAAAATTATCCATAATGAAGAACACTGGAACAGCAAAACTTGTCCTTGTACGTTTATTATTGTTCTTTGCAAAGAAGGAGCGTCTGACACAGATCTAGAAAACAGTCTGTATGAGAGGCTCAAAGTGTGTTTGCAACTGCCTCTCTTTTATACACCTTAGTAAACATCCTGTGTGTACTACTTACAATTTAGATGCTGCTCTTGGTGATTTCAAGGCTGATAAGAACCATTGTTAAAAGCACATAATTTACTGTGAGGGCAAAGGCCAATGAGAAGAGGCTCCTTAGTAATCATATTTCAACACTCGAGGGATGAAGCTAAATGTTGACAGTTGGTCACAGGATGTACACATGACAAAGGTTATATATGTTAAAGTACAACATACAGAAAATAAGGTATATATGGTATAAAATAGTAATATATAAAAATGCCATTACATAATTAATCCTACAGTATACAGGTATTTTATTCTGTCTATTTTATCATTGTTTTTATTGTGCTGTTGGCTATTAAAAATTGCTTAATTTCCATCTTAAACCAAATATTTTTTCCTCAGGAGTCTGTGGATTAGGATTATATTTCTCAGGTGAAAACTCCAAATTAACGCTAATGTTGGTCCATGTTTGCTAAAGCATTTAGCTAAATATCTGTGAAGATTCTCAGTCATCTTGGTTATCTCAAACAAAGGTTTTTCAATGGCAACTGGACTTGTTTTTGTTCCTTGACTACGTTTCACCCTCCATTCCAGAGGGCTTTCCCAAGTCTGACTGACTGGTAGGAGTAGCAGGTTTATGGAATCCTCAAGTTGGTGATTGGTGATCACCTGTGGGTTGTCCTTCCCCCTGGCTTTCAGGTATGTTATTGTGACCACCTGAGCCAGGGTGTGAACGAATTGAATTATACTATGTCTTTGATAGCTGATAAAACAACAGGCTCTCATAGTTTAGGGATAAAACCAGTTAAAACATGGTTTATGCTTAAAAACTGAAAGACAAAACATAAAGAACTTTCAAGAGTGAAATGTGAAATTTGTAAATTTAGGGAAATAGACGATATAAAGTGAGAAGGTCTGCTGGTCAGAAGAACAATATAATTATCTGTTCAGGTTCATTTCCCCCTTGCTCTCACACCATGACTTGGGTACCTCAGTCCAAGTCCCTTGGTAACCCTGCTCACTCGACTGTAGTAGCCATGACACAGCTGTAATTGGTACATTTAGTATGATTAATCACTACCTAATCAGATTTGCATATGTAATGGCTTTGGGTCAACCAGTTGTGAGTGCGTGTGCCACCAAAAATATCCAGGAGGTTCAGAGAAACACGCTGGGTGTTAATGATCACCAGTGCACTCTGGTGGTCTTAACTTGACCCACTCTTGAGTCCTGCAATGATAAATGTTTCAGCCAAAATGTCAGTGAAGGAGAAGGCACTTTTACAATAATGAAACTGGCCGTAAGCATGAAATCAATGAAGCGTTTCAGAGTGTCCACTGCCGCACTTGTCCACACCTAACAAACAATTAGACTCATGTCCAGTAAGGTATAAATGCTCAAAAGTTCATGTTCTTTTTGTCACAAACTGGCTCAAAAGCCATGATGAAAGAGGAAGACACAGGCTGAAGGAAAAAGAGGCGATGACAATTAAGTATGGTAGTCAGTGTAATCAGTCATGTAGGTGTGTGTGGATGAGTGAGATATGATATGTAAGGGACAATTGATATTGAATTGCACAAAGCAACAAAGATGCCCAAAAACAAAAACATAAGTAAAAGGAGCCCAAGGATCATCACATCTGTCTTTGAAAACTACAATCTGAGATAAAAATTTTGCCATTGCCACCACATGTCCTTAGCATTATCTTAAGAATAGATAATACATGCTGTAGCATGAGCCAGAGGATTTAAACACAACTTAGGGAAACTTCTCCACACTTTTATATCCCTCCAGGTTGAATAATTGTGACAGTGTTTTTCTGGTCTCCCCCCTCAAAAGGCACCCACCTCATTCACAATGCTGCTTCTAGCTCTCAAACATCACACCAACTTTCAGAACTCTGCAGTTACATCCTATGAGTCATAAAGTGGAGTTTCAGATACTGTTGCCACAACAGTAACAACACAATTGTGCTGGCTTTTACCCCATCAACCTTTTGTATGTCAGTTCAGTGGTCTGTTAAAAGGACCAAAGAAAACACTGAAGGCAATATTTGGTGGTGTTTGAGTAACAAAGTGTATCAGTTGTCTAATGCACACTGGACACAAACAATTTGCTTTTGTGGTACACTTTATACATACAGTATAACCATGGCTAAAAGCATATTTGTAGTCACCAACATTTTATGCATACAACTGTAGTGACTGAATATTGTGTGCTGAGTGCTTTCACAACACAGGTGACCTTAAATACGTGCATGTGTGTTGCACCAGCTACATGGAAATTTAAGCATAGCTTAGTTTGAACGTTTTATAATCGTTACAGTATTAGATTCTAAAAAATGGGTTGTACCATACAAGGGTGTTACAATGTAGAGTTGAGGTATAAGAGCTAATGTGCATTATGTGACAGAAGAAAACTTTATCTCTTAACTATATTATTAACAATAATAGTAAATAGTAAATGGCTTATTAGTCTTTTACATTTTTTTGCCACAGTAAAAGGGATAGCCATTGCTGGAAGCATTACCTTTTTAGGTTGTCCAGTTTGTCCATCTGTCCCGTTTGTGCAATAACTCAGGACAGCTTTGAAGGAATTTCTTAAAATGTGGCGCAAACATCCACTTGGACTTGAATTGATTGATGAATTGATTAGAACTTGGACAAACCTGGTCAGAAAGGCAAGATCAATGTCCAGTTCTCATCAATGCAACATTTCAGGAACACCTGGATATTCGAATTACATCTGTCACAAAATTCCACA
>JAUBNQ010000002.1:3390926-3410454 GCA_032353495.1 Ctenopoma kingsleyae | reverse complement strand
AGCACTGCTAAAAAACTAATCTAGTGACCAACAATAGTGGCCTAAAACTTTTGCACAGTACTGTATGTCATCGAAGCAAGCCTTGATACACGCTTCGCAAAACAATTCCCGGGATTACACGACACACAATCCGAAGCCTCGGCACAAAAAGTCCCATCACTATCTGTAAGTTGGTTTGGTTTTGGTTTTGCGTTCACTTTAATTCTCACGTTGTTCTTAGTTTTCCCTTTCACTACCCAGCCTAGTCTCGTTCCCCGATTTATCTTCACCTTCCCTCTCACTTAGCTCCCTCCTTTGTCTAGTGTTTAGTTGGTTTAGCTCTATTTTTCTCATCCCCGTGCTTATTTAGTTGCTGTTCATGTTATTTGTTAATAAAGATTGCCATCCTTGCTTTACTCACTGGTTCTGGTCTGCTTACTGGGTCCATCCTTCAATTCCTCTTTAAATATCTGACAGTACCTGTGTAAACTAAAACCCTGCACAATTCAGGTTCACAGTTCAGTGACATTTTAACCCATACATTATGTTTTGTATGGTTAAATGAATAAGTAGAAGTTTTGAGGTTTTGCCTTTACACATGGTCTTTATGCTGAGCTAGGTTAAATATATCATGGCTCTGTCTCTCTTCTTTAACTTGGTGCTGTATTCAGACCTGTTTTATTCAAATTAAATGATTATGATAACTCCACCATTAGGCTCCGTTTAGTCCAACAGCATCTTAATAATAATGTCTCCTTTCTAAGAGATAGACATTCTTATTAGAATTCCAATATTAATGGATCTTTCCAAATATGATAGCTCAATGGGTAGGGCAGTCGTCTTCCAACCCAAAGGTGAGAGGTTCGATTCTCAGTCCTGGCAAGCTACATATACGAGGTGTCTTTGGACAAGACACTGAAACCCCGTTGTAGAACTGACACAGGTCTAGCAGCTGTCCAAACAGCAATTTCCCCAAGGGCATCAATAAAGTATCAATTATTATATTTTTATTGGATCTGATCTTTTTAAACTGTGATAGAACAGTGTTGTACCACATACAGTGTTTGTGTTGTACCCGATCAAACACATACAGACACACACAGCATTAAGCTTTGAACACATGCTAATGCAGATCATATCTTGACAGAATTCAATTTCATCTATCAGAAATTAAAACTGTTTGCAGTGTAATTGCTCTTAAATTGATAGCAAGGTGTGAAGCTTGTGTGGCCCATATGTTACTGCACCAATGTCTTATTTTGTTGTGATACAAACTTTATTGATGTTAAAAAAAAAAGAGAGAGAAGCGTACACACGTGGAAGACAAGGATGGTGCGAGAGAGAGAGAGAAGTGGAGGACCAAAAGCTTTATTAATTTTTGTGTTGTGATTACAGACAGAAGAGCCAAATGTTTGGCAATGCCTGTAGTGAAATTAAAAATCTGCCGTGGAGGAGGACAGGATGAGATGACGGAGAGAAGGGCAGAGCAAATCACGCTGGAAGGGTTTATCCTAAATGACAATGTCAAAGTGCAGAGGGACAGACAGGAAAAGGCAGACATCTAGTTTCTGCTCATAACTCATCTGGAAAGAGACAGCACCTTTAAGGTGACCACAACACTCAAAGTGTTCAAAGTGAAGGTTTGCTGCTTGTATTGGATTCCAATAGATTATAAAAAAGGTTAACGACAATGTGTCTGTATAAGCACGTCCCAAGGATACTTCCACTCAAGCTATTTAATCAAGTGCAGTAATTGTTGTCGAATTCAGTCTTAAAATCTTCACTTGCTTTATTAAAACAGTTGGAGATTGAATCTGCCACTGAGGAGAGAACTCTTAACTTGTTTCCAATACTAATCAACCCAATTTGCTGGAATAAGGTGTTTTATTTTCTCAGCACTCTGGTCGGCAATGTTCAGCCTTGTTACAAAATGTTTACAAGACAAGTTTGCCTTGTTTTATGCAAGGTGGGTAATGCAACTGATGATGGTTTAAGTGTATTGAATTCAGTTAAACCAGGGGTGATATAAAGAATGTGAAGACTGAATAAATGCTGGTGCTACACTACAATAAGTATATTGAAAATATGTTAGGGGTAATACATACATTTCGGAGTGAGACAATTTGACCAGACGAAGAACACCTGATGGTGGAGGTCCAGCCATGAGGTCCAGCCATGCCTGCACTTACAGCTTCTGATTGGCTGAACACACCTGATCCAGGTAATCAACATTAAGAAGGGCAGAGATAGTTGGAAAACAAACAGGGCAGCGACTCTCTAGGACTACATTTCCCTATCCCTGATCTGGGTGGATGTTTTCAGTCTGGCCAACCAGGGAAGAAATTGTTCTCTCATCTACCACAGTTGTTTTCTGTGTTCTTCTGGTCCTTTTAAAAAAGTAGTGAGTGTATGTTTCCCTCTGTTTCATTCAGTTTGGTCCGATTTGGCTTTGGTTAAGGTTTGGTTGAGTAACCTGCACAGCAACAGAGCTGAGTTTGGTTATTTTTTCTTAAACTATTTTGGAACCGACTGTAAGTCACGACCAGCTCGAAAGGCCATAGGAAATAGTGATGTGTTGTTCACGAACGAGACTGCTCTAAGAGCAGGGAGAGCCAAATCTTGAGCGCTCCTTCTCAGCTGTGCTGAAAATCCATGCAGGCAGGTGTGGGACTTGATAGGCACACTATACAGCCTACACCACTACACTGTTTTCAGAGCATCTGCCCCCCTTCCTTATTTCACATAATAGTATGATCCTAGTCTGACTTTTCATGTGATTGGCCGCATAGTGTGCCCATCAAAATAAAGTCTCGCCCCTGCCTGCATGGATTCTCAGCAGAGCAGCTGAAGATTCGGCTCTCTCGGACAGGAGCTGGCTCTTCCGGCTCTCTACAAAGCATCGGCTCTTAGAGTCGGCTCGTTCGCGAATGACCCATCACTAGTACACAGAGCGACAGAGAGACTTCCATGCAAGTGCGTGGGGAGAAGTTGAGACATGAACACAAATTTCTGAATGCCAACTTGCACTAAAAACATTTGTTCAAAGTGTCATAATGTTGAGACTTTAGTCTTTATTTATTTTATTTTTTTCCTGTGGATTTATGTTCAGTTGTTCATTTAAAGGTTTGATTCAAATGTTAAACAGCTAAGTGTGTTTTTTTTTTGTGAAAAAAGTATAAGAATAATGCTTTAATGAAAACATTGAATAAACAATTGCTTACTAGCACACAAACCATTAATAACTGCTAAGTTAGCCTAAAATACAAGGCTCTGAGTGAGTACTAAATGAAGAGCCATTTGGGAGCCGTAAGAGCCAGCTCTTCTGAGGGAGTCGAACAGAAAGAGCTGAAGCTTTGAAAAGAGCCCATCACTAATAGCAAATAAAGGCAGAGACCCCAAAAATACACTTGAAATTAACTCATGTACTTACTAAACTTACATTAAGCTAGAAAAGAGGATGAGGTGCAACAGTCTGCAAGGTCAGTAGTATAAGTAGGTGGATGAGTGTGAAATGAAATACACGACTGTTGGTTTGAAACCTCAAAAAGTAAACTAAAAAGACATAGATAAAGTCTCTAATGTATTTCTTAATGTAGCAGGTTATATAGTCATTGGAAGCACATTTACCTTGACCAGCAAGAACATAAATATGGATTCTTGCATCTATACTTCTTTGTGAACTGCAGTCAATACATTATGTGTCATGACTGCTAGATTGTCCGTCCATAAATAGTTAGATGGAGGTGAAGACTAAAATAAAGAGAGGTTCCTCTGGGTATGTTCTTACAGTATGTGACTTTGGGAATTGAGAATGCTTATGTAACTGAAGAAGTGGAGAGCAGGAAGAGAATGGGAAGACTTTTATTGATTTTTATTTAGAAACAAAGGTTTCCTTATATTGTTTGGGATTATTTTGATATTATAACCCCCCTGTGAAGGTGGCAACTCTTACAGTGACAGTGGATGCAGGTGTACACAAAAGTGCTGTGCCAGCTCATGGGTAAACAAACTTTTTTCTTTTAAACTTTTTTTGGCCCTGAATTCAAGTGGATTTAAATAGAAATGAAACATTCAGATCGAAACATTCTGATGGTTCAGTGTTAACGAAAAGTCACAAAGTCAGCAAACAAGAAATATGTGTTGCTGTTAAATTACTGAAGTCTGCCTGTAGGATCTTTTTAAGGTAAACTACAGTAAGTATTTGGTGAACTTTTAAAACAATTTCTGGACAGATGATCACAGCAAGGAAACCCCATTTTCAAGACTAGAAACATTGTGAATGTGTCCTTTAATTGATTTTGCTTCTTTTCCATGAAAAGATCAATAAACGAGGAGGTTCAAGATAGATATAATAAGTCAAATATAACCCAGTTAACCCTCTCTAACCCAACCTGTCGCAGGTTATTTAAACTTTTTAAAATCACAGTAACTCTTTAACCGTTTGTGCGACCGAAAAAATTCCCGAAGGTTACAGTTTTTGTAAGCACAGATTCTGTGTTTTTCAGCAATATTAGGGTCATTATGGATAACGGGGAGTGTGTTAAAATTCAAGGGTTTAAAGGGTTAATGATAGAACATACTCTAGCCACCTATTGTGAAGTGTGAGCTCTCTGAATTACTTTAATAAAGACCATAGGTTCTGTTTTCCTGCGGGTGCAATGTTAGCTCTGGTTGTGTTTATCTGGATTAGGTGGTCCAGTGCAATTTCTGGATAATGGAAAATGGCATTTGCAAAAAAAAAACAAAACTGCACAACATTACAATAAAGATGAGCACACCCATAATGTATTGCACAGAGAGATCAGATAGACTAGGCCTTCAGAAATGTGGGTAGGTAGGTCCCTATGTGTCATGTAATTGCTGTGGTTTAAATGTTCGAATATAAACCGTTAAAAGCAAGAAAAGCTACCAACATCACACAGTACGGATGAAACGCATGTAAACACTTTTGGCTACTACCATACCAGAGGGTCAGTTAGCTTGAGTAAGACATCTGTGATTGTAACATAACATCTACCTGCATCTGTTCAACAGAAGTCTAAATCTGTTTTCATAGCTTTTTAATGGCAGCTTTTATTACACCAGATCACACTGTGCACATTTTGTAGTTGCTTGCCTTCATGTTTAACCCTCATTCTTCACCTATTACTGAGACACCCATAAACAAGTGAAGCCCCATCTGCTCTATAGCTGAGTTACTTAGCAGCCAACAACAGGAAACTTTGGGCTGGCCAAATCCCTGGTGAAGTCCTGTGTGTGCAGTTTCACCTTTCTTTGCTATAAAAGAAGCATGCATAGTCAGCAAAACACACTTAAATAGATAATTTTTGGTTTTTCTGCTATTATAATGAAGCTCCAGAAATCGTATTTCACAAAGCGCCTTGCGATGTGCTTTTGTGTAGTATTGTCATTACTTGTAATGGATTACACAGCTCTACATGTGCCCTGCGGGCTTTCCCCTTAAAGATCTCAGTTTAACAACACAACCGTGTTTTATAAGGGTGAGAGGGACTGGATGTTTTCTTAATGTGCATCAACCCCCCAGGCCTCGCTATTGGCTGTTTCTAAATGCAGGCAAAAGGAGCATTAGTTTGTCTGAGAGGAAAGCTTGCATCTCCAGAAAAGTTGAGATTGTCTGTGTACAGGTTAAATAGCTCGTTCAGTTTACTGTACTTATTTAATCTGTTATCAATATTTACTCGCTCTCAGGGTCATGTTGCATTATCAGCTCCAGGGAAACAGTAATAAGGTATAGTGTATTAAAGATAGATGTTTTTAGCTGTGGAGAGTGTACAGTCATCATATAAAATAGTGCCTGTGGCTTTTCAGTATGTAACGTTCAACTTTTCCCAGCAGTTAAGCAGAAATGAGTTGTGCTGATTCAGAGAGATGCTGTTTGTGTAGGAGCTGTAAGCTGGGAGCTGCAAATTGAGATATTGTGTGTGTGTGTGTTTACGTTTGTCGGCAGGGGTCTGTGTGTGTCCGCCGATTGAGTTTTAGCTGATTTACAATGCTGATCCCCACCTGAGTAATGATTTTCTTAATATATGTTTAAGCCACAGGTTTGTAACAAATTATCCACAGTAGGCACAAACACACACACACACGCACACACACACACACACGAAATGCCTTAACAAGTCAGCAGCTAAATGACTATAAATCAGCTATTTCCTATGCAGAGCATTGTGGGAGCTGCTTTTAATCTCCAAATACCTCACAGGAAAAACAATCATGATAATATCAGGAAAGGAAACACTTAAAGCAATATTGGTGTTGTTTTTATTAAACCACCGGCTTCCACCATCTAATCTCAGTGACTTATAGATTAATTACTGTGTTTTCAGTTGCAAAAAAAGTTAATATACACTCATGATATATACAATCATGATCATGGCAGTATTGCTGTACAGCATTTTTGCTAAGGAATTAATTATTACATATGTCTTTACTAATTAAATGCATTTGGAACGGAGGGAGTCAACCCCAAGAGCACTGTACATAGTGTTAAGTATGGTGGTGGTAGCATCATCACCTGGGGCTGTTTTGCTGTCAGTGGACATTGCACAGAGTTAATGTAATAATAAGGTGACATACAGTAAATGTTAACCAGGTAGCAGACCAAAAGCATCCATGAACCATTTACACACCAAATTTGCCTGTTTGGCTGTTCATGTTTGCTTCTGTTGAAGCATAAGTAAAGTGGTTACCAGTGACCTTAGGATCTATTCATTTAAAGATTAGACTGACAACTGATGAGGCAAAAAGACAGAGTTTTCACTTAAAATCACCCTTTCAGTGCTTTTTAAAGTCACTTTAAAAAAATTATAATCACAATATGACTCACTATTCCAGTGGCTTTTATTCTTTTCTGTTTGTTTTCCTGTCTTTCATTGTTCTAATTACTGTGTCAGTGAGAGCAGTTATATAAAGTAATTCTTATTAAATGCTCTGTTCTTTAGTTCAAATATATCAGTAAAACATGAAAAACTACTTTTTCTCACTGATGAAGCTGATTCAAAAACATCTTTAGACCGAGACCTACATTTATCAACTTTCAGACAGTTACAGAAAATTCACTCTGTGTTCAAGTTGGGAATTAAATTTATTTATTATTTCACAAATAGAACCTTGCATGCAAAAATAATGTGAAACAAACAGTACGCTTCATCAGTTTGCAATTGATACTTGCAGATGAAATGCGAAGATGAACTCTTGAATAAATGAAAAAGAAAATAATATGAGTGAATATGCACAGTATAACTTCAGTTTATGTGAGGTAAAAGTCTTTTTTCTCACCCCCTGGCAGTCTATAGTGAGTCTCAAATGACTGACAGTATGACACAGATACTGATAGACACCTTGGATCTACAGTATAAGAATTATATAAACCACATGTGAAACAGTTGACTATTGAGAACATGAGCTTTATGTTTATTTCTACAGTACTAAGGTCATTTTTTGTGGTTGATGCTCAGGTTTCCAAAGCAGCAAATAAAGTGTAAAGTTAAAAGCTACTTTCTCTTCATAGTTAAAAACTCCTAGAAGGATGCCTGCAGCTGTATTTGTAACACTTCTATGAATAACTAGATTTATCTGGGATTGAAATTAGTTCAACTCAGCTCAGCCAAAAACCTTTAGATTTAAATTACTCTCTTAAATAGTAAGAGAGCAGTATGAAATTAAAAATGGAAAATCAACGCAAAATACATTAAATCAGCTGTAGTTTTGTTTAAGCTTAAGTCAAATAAAAGGTAATCATTGAACGTTTTATGGAATTTGTTCTGTGGAATTAGTTCTTAACTTACAATATATTAAGTCTCTGAAGAGTAGAACTTTCCATAGCTTGTCCAAATAACTTTTGAGCCCTGTGCCTGGCAGCATAGCGACAGACAGTGTGACTAATTGATTTAATTCAAAGTGCACTCATAATTAATTAACCAGATGATAATACCTCTACCAGGAGAGACGTTTTTATAAGTGTCTTGCCCAACCCTGGTCTTTTGTTTTAGACTGACTGATAGCAGACATTTCCTTCGCTGTGTGGATTGTTTCAGCACACCTTGATTTGCATAGCCAGGAGTCAATTTTCAATTGAAGACGCTCGAAATGAACTATGTGTGCTACTCAAACTTACAGGTACATATTTGAGGACTTCCTTTGAAGTTTCAGAGACGTGTCATAGTACGACAAACACTGAATTCAAGAAATTCCAATATATGTGGGGCATTTAGAGAATGCACACGTCAGATTAACGTGACACATACAGTATGGTCACATCACACACACACATATCGTCACATCAAATTAATTAATAACTTAAACTAAAGCTAACAGATGTTGAAAATGAGTTGCTACTGAAATTACTTCAACACAGAAAAGAGAGAAGACATCAGAGGACACAGTGATATTGCAGAGTGGACCAGTCATAGTTGTTGTTGTAGGTCTGTGCACTGTGAACTTGCATTTTTTTTATGATAAAGCATAGATTACAGCATAGGATACACAGCTACATGGTACCTACACTGTACCTACAGCATAGTGTCGATGCAGAAGCATAAATCAAGTTTCAATTTTGGCGACACTTAAGTTGTTACCACAGTGTAATTTTATCATAGATTAACAACAGTTTTTACTTCTGGTGATAGTTGTGAAGCTTCACAAATCATAAATTTATGAGCTTATTATCTGCAATACTGCAAAAGCCAATAAAAAAATATTTTTGGGGCAGGAACTAGGATGACAGTAACTTCCAAGTCGGAACAAAATTACATCATCCCAATGCAACTCTGTTGCTGTTTGGAAACCGTCTATCTTGGCTGCAGCCTTTTTGTCACTGCTCCCTGCTGCTGCTGCTTAATACCATTCACTTACTGAATCAGCTTTGTCCCTCCTACAGAAATGCAAAACATAAACCCAAGATCTTCCAAATGTACAGAAACTGATGCAAGCATGGCCCAACAAGCATGATAGTAGTAGGTTTCAAAATTGACTTGAGCTGGCGAGTCTGGTCACACAAGTGATAATTTGACTTATTATCTGTGAACAGAGTTTTTGTATTATGGTAGAACACTTTTCAAAAACACTTACAAACTGAGGTCTACAGTTTACTCATGGTGCTGAAAGCAGCACTTGGCAAAACAATCTTACCTCATGGTCCATATTTCCAGATTTTTTAAGTTCTTCTTAGATGTACTACTTCAGGAAAGTTTCAGTATTTCTGTTAAACAAAACAAAACAAAAAACCTTTGTATGAATATATGAGTTGTCTTGACCAGTTAGAATATTTACAACGTAAAAAACATTGATTAATCTCCTTGACTCTGGTCAGACTCAGAGCCACACACAGCATTCTCACTGCTACATCTGCAAAGCACACCTTTGATTCAACAGTATATGATTGAAGATCACAGAGGGTCCATGCTTAAGACCTGTAGGGTTCAGCCTCCCAAATCTGTGCATCATTGTTTCTCCTTTAAACAAGACTCTCTTTGTTACCCATCTGCCTCTCAATCTGTCACATTTTCCCCCTCTTGTCTCTTCTTGACATTATCTACAACATCAACAGCTGGCTGTTTGATAAGTGCTCTATCTCATTCAGAAACATGTTCTGTCTGCGTTTGTATCCATGCTAACTGTGTCTTTTTCCATAGGGATGTATAGCTTGTGACCTTATATACAGAAGGGGGTGTTCTATCAATGCAAAATACCTAAATAAAACATGGCCATATTTTTTGCATCAGAAAGTTGAAACGAAAAGTACAGTTTGTCTGGCAGGCGTCTGGGAGAAATCATTTAGCTGAATTGCCTCTCAAACTGCTTCAAAAATGTACAACAATCTAATGAGTCACTAAATAGTGGTATAACATAGTTGTCTGCTACTGTCTTCCTCCCTTCACACTGTGAGCCAGCATACAACAGTTTAAGCTATTATTTTCTTCAATCATGTTCTGCCCAGGGCTTGGGTTTTAAGACTGACTGGAGAATATGTTTGAGCAACACAGGTTTGGTATTGGTGAAGATCATAACACCTGTAAGAACTTACAGAAATGGATCTCTGAGCTTGTTTTTACAGCTAAATGACAAATTTAGTAATGCGTAAGTGTTAGCTGCTGGCTTAAATGCTGACTGATGATTGCATTGACACAGACACAGCTGAGTTTGGCAGGGTCGGATGGTGGTAATGGTGGAAAAAGAGAACAGACTAGTGTATATGGTTTGAGTGTATGACTGGGAAGCAAAGGCAATAGAGAGAATCTGGGGAGAGGGTTGAACACTTTAGTGTGACAGGATGAAGGTGTTCAGGTACAAAGATATTTAAGTTGACCACTCTGTAGGTGAGTGTCAAGGCTTTGAAAGTGATGCGGGCAGCCACCAGAGGCCAGTGCAAATGGTGGTATGAGATCTCAAAAATGAGACTTGCTGCTGCATTTTGGATCATCTGGAGAGGTTTGAGTTGAGATGATGCACGAGTGTCTGCATGATGAGTTAGAGGAGGTGTGATGAGAGATGGAGGAGGTGTGGTCAGTAAAGCATAGTTGACTGTCAGTGATGACCCCCAGATTTCCAACAAGCTTTGTGGGGAAAATCACTAAAGACGCTGTGTTGGAAGATCTGGCTGTGATGACCAGAATTTTTGTCTTCAAAAGACTGATCAAAAAGATGCTTCTCTGCTTCTTACTCAAGCAAAGATGTCAGAATGACATGTTGCCAGAGATGGATGCTTAGATAGTGGAATAATCTGGAGGAAAGCACAGGAAGAGTTGGGTGTCGTTGGCATAAAAAGTGAACAGTTAATGATAGGACTTAAGGATGTGGTAAACATGGAGAGCAAAGAAAGGGTCAAGAACGAAGTGCTGAGGTAATCTGGTAAGACATCCTGAAAGCTCAACCTGATAGGTAGAAAAATAAACAACAACAACAACAACTACTTACAAACAAAACACACTAACAAGCCATATCCTACTCTTCTTCATGAGTACATACCTTAAAATTAACAATACTATTAATCTCTTACATTGACAATTACAGTGTCACAGAGCTGCAAGCATAGATGTTGATTCTCAGTCTTGATTTTCTGGAAGTCTAATTGTGTGTAACTGTGGCTCAGAGCCTGTATCAGTTCATACTTTATCTTTATTAGTGTTAAAATGAAAGGTGCAAAAAAAAGAAGCAAAATCCCTCCTCGCCTCGATCTACCAATTAGCATTTTGTCAGCCAACACAATTCATAACAAACCTTTCCTTAAAAAAAGAAACAACAATAATTAAAATGCTTTAATCATTCTTACAAATGAAGATGAGTTCGGTTTCGACCTTGAGCAAACAACAAAATCACGTAGAGAGAAAACAATTGTTCATATAGCTTTCATTACCTGCTCGTAAACAAGGTGGAAGCCAGATAAAATTATGTAAGCGAGCTGTGTGGACTCATGCTTATGCAGATGAGTTATCATTTGCACGGTGTCAGTTTTCTTCAAAGGGAAGGCAAAACTTCAAAGAGAAATGTGCAGATAGTGGATGGGCCATTTCACTAACAAGAGACAAGGAGAGAATATGAGTCTTTTGGCAGAGCCTCCTAACAACACATCCTCAGCTTAATGATCGGTGTGAATTGAAAGTGTCAAATCACTCACTTTTCTGTTATTTTATTGTTATCGCTGCTTTGATTAATGTTTCATTCTTTCTTTTATACTGCTGTGATTGTCAGCTGTCAACAATTAATATAGGTTTTGTCCTGAAAACGTAGATATTAACTTTAAAAACATATTCACTTTAGCAGTTTTATTTAACAGTTAGTGAGTACTTCGTTAGATGGGTCTCATCTGTGATGCTGTATTTATTTTTTTATTCATAAGGGAACACTTACGTATGAAAAGTTTCATATTACGAAAAGTGCAGAGTCATATTACAGTAAGTGTAGTGTCATGATTTGGACAGTATCATTATGTGTTCAAGGTGTTGAATCAGTGCATTGGTGTCAGGTGATATGGTGTCAAATTCATAATAATACACACAATACATATGTTTGTGCTATGGAAAAATGAGACAAAGTGATATAAGAAAAAGTTTAACATAAATAATGTGTTCATTAATAACTAATTGCTTAATTTGTGATCAGGTTTTAGGTACACTGTGTATAAGTCTATATGTAATGCACTACAAACTTTCATGAGTAAATCCTGTGTGCGCTGCTTTCTTTCCACAGAATGTTGCTGCAAAACTGACAGTGACAGTGTACAGTAAATCCAGCATAGTGCATATTCAGCCACTAGTAGTGTGTCTCCTCCTATTACATCTATGATCCTCCCCTAAACGCATAGGTAATAAAGAAAGAGACAGCAACTCAGAGCAAAGACACAGCGGCCAGAGGTGACAGAAGTGCACAAACTCAATACTCATGTAAAAGTGCAAGCACATACAGGTTAAAATCTCGTATTTGTTACTTCAGTTGAAGTACAAAAATACATGCTGATTAGATGTTGTGTCTGCATCTGGACAGGTTATAAAGCTGCCAAATAAATTACATAGAGTAAAAAGTGTAATATTCTCATCTAAATTGTAGAGTAGTACAAGCAACGTAAATGGGAAATACTGGCAATACCTAAATACAGTACATGAGTACTGCTACTTACATCTTGTACACATGTAATGCAAACTGCTATATGTGGGTCTGCACACCCCTGACTTTTGGTCATAAATGTCAATATAGTTTCTATTTCTGATGATTCTCATGAATTTCCATTCATATAAATTCATATAACTTCTTATTTAGCAGGAGTCAGCTTGCTCCAGTTTGCTTTGCTCATTTTACAGGTCCTGGCAATCCCTCAAGACACTCCCAATGCAAAAAAAATTAAACCGCCAAAAATTACATAGTATTAATGAGCATGTCTAAAATAAAAAAATAACTGAACTATATAGAGATAAGAAGATCTATTTCTGATGGATTTAACCTCTGCTACATCCCTGCTTTCAGGTATTGCATGAATTGATTATTTACAATTTAGAGAGGCTCAGAAGAGAGAGGGAAAGGATCATGACGGTGAAGGAAAAATGTTTTCATGTACTACAACAAAATTTTCATTGGTTTACATATCGATCTCTTCCTGCTTATCTGCAACAGATGCAATCTCCAGTCCAGAGGCAGCGTTGGCTGTTCTCCGCTCTGTTCTGAGCAGAGTGGGCATAATGACGCGGGAAGAGCAGGGCGCAATGCCAGGCAAGAAATCAATATCTGAGGAAATAAGATGCAAACCAAGCAGCTGCTGCAGAGAAACAGATTTGTTTGTGTGTGTGTGTGTGTCTGTGTGGGGGTGAGTGAGACAGTATGTGATTCTGCATATGAAGTGCAACTCAACAGTCCTGTTGCAAAGGGCGAACTGACACAAATTACTTTTCCAAACAAGGTCATTGTTCAAACATATTTGTTTGTCAGGAAAGGAAGAGCAGTTTTTTTTCTGATGAACTGTGAAACCATGGACTAACTATGGGACAGTGGGCCCCTGAGCGCAGACATGTCGAGACAAGCAAAAATCATAAATTCTGTGGTCACCAGAGAGCTTTGTCACTTCAGTGTAAACCTACAGTATGTCAGTATTGGGCATTTGCTGGCTCATTCTCTTAGTTTTCACAGGAGAACAGTCTCACTAGAACTGCTGAAAACCATTGTTTAATTCAGGTCTGACTTTCAAGGTTCCTGAAACATTGGGTGCCTGGTCCTGCACATGGTGGGACCTTTCAGTAATCCATACACGTGTTAATGACTGCCACAGACGAAATATCAAACATAATACTTTAATATTTGTTAATGTCAATACTTAATTAACATGTTACATACCTATTACATATTAATAAATTATAAAAAAGATAATTGTTAACTGTTATTTAATGCTTATTATTGTATTACTAATTACTGTATTGTGTTACTTAATGGTAATAGTGTATTAATTAGTGTTAACATAATTATAAACTAATTAGTAATATATAAGGTAATGTGTACCTTAGTTAACATGAACAGCTTTAGTAAATAATTAGTATATGCATTAGTTAAGCATAATTTATCTGTTAGTGAATACTTGCTACTTCATTATCTAATGCAAATTAATGTATCCTTACTGTGTTCTTACTGTGTTCTTTCTCCTTGAAGTTGTTTTATGCTACTCTGTGATTGTTGACCCAGAATTTGGAATCATGTTGGGATATTATAAAAAATAAATACATATCTGGCATTCTCTGGTGCTTCATATGCTAAACTATATACAGTATATATATATATATATATATATATGTATAAACTATGTACATCTTTTATGTAAGAATGTACCGATGTTACTGATGAAGATTAGTTTAAAACATGTCTTTTCTCAACTGTTTCCTGGCTCCTCTAACCTTAACTACGATAAAAGGCGACATGATAACAACTGTGGCTCAGTTTGAATAAAGCTGACACTTTATTGAAACAGACTTCTGAGTCAAAATGTTTCACATGAAGGACTCTACATTCAATTATTTTGCTACACTATAGTGCTTATCCTGTAAAGGAGATGGTTCTAACCACTTTACTTCCTCTCAGATTATTCAGTTACCCTATAATAGACTCAGTAGGGTTAAACTGATTGACAGCTCTCACAGTGCAGCTGCTGCTGTACTTACTACATGCTGCTGTATGAACTATGATTACTTCTGTTTTTGTTCACTATGTCCATGCTAATTACCTTCAGTGCTTCTGTCTTTGTTCACAAGCCATCCCTCTGCTGTTTGGTTGTGGCTGATTGGTATATGTTTTATGTATTTCCAACTGCATAATGTATAAGAGGCTGTAAAAAATAGAGACTGGCTCAGAAAACATTTCATAGATGGGAATGGGTGACAGTGAACTGCAGCAGATGGATGCGACAGTGGTGTTCCATGACTCTGTCTGGATTCATGCTGGTGTGAACACAGAAGTCTCTGGCCTGCCCTGCATCTGTCTGCCCACCCACCCGGCCTTCCCTCGCTGGTGCTGGGTGCTGTCCAGGGTTGTACGTGACTCTCTGCCAGCTGGAGGCTGCCTGACACTCAGGCAAAGTCTCGGCATGCAGATGGACTCCACCTACAACTGGCCGCTGACAGACTAAAGCTTCATGATCAATTACTCATAAACACCACATCTTTGCCTCATGCACTGTAGAGTGATAAATCATATTGCAGCCACTGAAAAACAGACATATTTTGAAAAAAACTTGTTTTTATTCAATATTTTATACACAGTATTGTGAGAAATAGAGATAATTTGATCAATGTAGTTGCTGCAGTATCTCTACCTCTTCTCTGGTCTGTGAATTTACATTTACACTACATTGTGTGTGTGGTTACATTTACTATACAGTATATGGGGCATGCTGTACTCTGTGTTCTGCTTTGAAACATGAAGCAATTTGTCTTCCTCCATGCCTTCATCTTTTTCTTTTTTTTTTAGCCAAAACCTTTTCTTGAGTCTTTCTTTAAAAGCAAAATTTGTAAGCAAGATCTGGATGTAGCGAGTCATGAGTCGTCAACATGCATGTGCAGCAGGTAGCTACCATTCAGTTGCAGCCATATATATGTCGACCTGATTGATATATGATAGTATATAAGTAGTCAGGCAAACCTATAGGTCTGTTATGGTCTACATTTGGCCAAAATATGAAATTGAAAAGGTCAATGAAAAAAGAGTGATATACTGTATTTTGTAATACAATTTAAATACTGAGTCGATACCCTTAGCTAGAGTTACTTAAAATAATTGAAATTGTGAAGTACACATCAATTCCAAGAACACCAATAAAAGCAGGAGGAAAAAAGGTTGAAGCATTAGTGCCCATCTAATTTTCCTGTGGCAATGTCAAAGTGAAGAGCTAAGCAAAAGGAATAAACTAAAAGCTCCAGAGTTCAATTAAAGGGATGTTTTTTAATGTTCCATGACTGTTTTCTGTGAATTTATTTTGAGTCTATTGTGTTGTACGCTTTGCCTCTAACCACATCTCCGATTAGGCACAATTACATTTTTTTTATCAGCTGTGAAGTAAAGCAGTCTTTAATGTCTTAGAAAAGGTCTAAAGACTGAAAGATTGCCAGTACAGAAATAACACCGTCTGACTTTTCTGCCACCCACGCACTCTTTACTTCTCAGTGATTTAGGATGTTAAGCCTGTGGCTGAGGCAGATTATCTTTTTTTTAGCTATTTGGAATGTTTTTCTGCCCTCATTAGGCCTCTACTGCGATTTCTTTCGATGTTGAATTTAACAATGGGCGGGAGCTTGGGAGTACCTCTAAAGCAGGTACATCCATATAAACAAGAGGAAATTTTAGACAATGCGCAGAGTGCTTGTTTATTACTGATATCAGAAAAAACAACTTGAAGTTGGGGATAGACCCCGCCTCCAAAACAAGTTCATTAGTGTGTGTGTTTTGGGTTATTTATCCTACTGCTCGTGTCTTGTGCATATACTATTTCTGGTGTTAGTAGTTTGTATGTCCGAGAGTACAGACTGTCACAAATGACCATGAGTGATATTTTTATCATCAGAAGACACATGCACACACACTCAGTATACCAATGAGTGAAAAGCAGCTGTCAAACATTTCTAGGTGTCAATGGAGGAGAGGCAGAGTGGAGGCTTGTGTAGATAATATGATTTGTGAGCGTCTATTTTTAGAAACATCGGGAAGGTGGAAGGAAAGAGAGAGAGAGAGAGACAGAGAGAAAGGGGTGGGCTCAGATGAGTGCTGTGCAAATTCCACACAGAACTACACACAAAAATGCACAATTCAGTGGTGCACACATACTGATGAAATAAAGTTTGTCTCTCTGCTCTACAGTTTGTTACCATTTTTTTGTCTCGCTCTCTACCCATCATCCTTCATCTGGTCTGCCGTCCTCCTCCTCTCTCTCTCTCTCTCTCTCTCTCTCTCTCTCTCTCTCAGGTGGTTCTGCTGGATGCAGTCCACCAGGGTCAGATGGGATTCAGTGTACCGATACAGGTGTTTAAAGAAAAACTGACATTGGATGATGATAGCACTGCTGTCTAATTTCTTTCATGTACCTATTTGAATGGAATGTTTTTCATTTTGATATTGTAAAGATCTTTATATATTTCATCACCATTTTTGATCAAATCTCATGGTGGCATTTACTGTAATTATGCAGTGTATAGTCTCTACATAAGTGTTTTCAAATCTGCTTTGTGCTAAATCCGTGTCTCCACGAAATGAGTTGTTCTTTCTCTCACACACACATGCAAACACACAAATCTTCAATGCAGCTTGCCCTTAAATTGCATAATTTCCCCAACTGAAACACACACTTCCATTTGCACACTGTTTAATTATACAGTTAAACAATTCTGATAAGAAACATCTCACTTCCACTGCCACAAATACACATATTAGATTTGATATACCTCTCAATTTAACTGTAGTGGTGGACTTCATATCCTTTACGCAATAGCAACATATCAACATTTCTAATAGTTTCCTGTTTTAAAGTAACCAATCAATATCCAAAAGTGTTTTTTGTGCCTGAGCTGGTACACTCTGTGTGTGTGTGTTACTGTAACCATGATGAACCAAATTATTTCCCTGTCACACTCAGTGGAGTAGAAGTAAAGGGAAGTATAAAGGGGGAACACTGAAAGTACAAATGTTGCCTTTACTGATGCATGAAACGTAGATCAAGTTTCGGTACATTTAGTTTTTAATCTGGGCTAAATGTGTCCTCAACTGTATCTTTAGGACATCTTGGGTGACTTTCAGTCTGTGCTTGATGTCTGAACACAGCACTAACCACCCAGGACACTTGTTAATACCAGATGCCAGCATGTCAACAGAGGGCCTACTCCTCTCTGTGGATCTGGGACAGAGAGAGATACTTCTTCTAAGCACTGTAAGCTGTGTAGTAAAACAATGGCAAAGGCAGACGTCTCCATTTTGTAACCAGTTTAACAACTCATGTGATGCAGATGAGGTCTACACAACGCATACTCTGAGACTTCATTTCATACCCTATATGATAAAACAAATAACCCAATATAATTAAAACAAACAGATATAGAACTGGCTCTGAATAATTGGTTGAGGTTGTAAATACAGGCCATGATTAATTAGGCCTAAAAATTAAAAGTGTCTTATTTATGGAAGCTATGCTTCCCAAAGGCTTGCTCAGCTGTAATGAGGAATTGCACCATATTTACTGAAAAAATCTGTTTGGACATGTTGTCCCACTTATACTTTAAAAAACTCTAGCCATTTTTTCCAGCTCTAGAAAGGAAACCAGCTCATTTTTTCCTATTTTTAAAATTAGATGTTAAAGTATGAACAGTAATGAGAAAAAAATGGAACCATACAACCCCTGGAGGCTTTCTGCTGCAGCTGAATACTGATACTGTAGAAATCCAGACATGTTTAGTGTCACTGAGGGTGTTATTTGGTTTATATTGTCCTGCTTTCATATCATTTCCAACTGACAGCTTTTGCAATACACAGTAATTAGGCTGTGAGTGCTAAAACTGTTTTTCACTCAACATGCCAGGGCTGTGAAATGTTTTCATTACTGTACATATTATTAGATGACTGATTGTTAAATGAGAAGGGTGCAAAGGCTTTAGTGCAAACAAGTACCCAGTATATGCCTATGTTCTATTCTGTGTGTGTCAGTTTGTCTGTTATTGGATATATACTTCCATATACAGACTGTGCGGTTACATAACCAAAATCAGTACAGTGCTGAACAAGATCGGAATCCAGAGAAATGACTTGTTTGAGTTTTAGGTGCATTTCAGTGTAAACTGACTGAATAGCCTTTATAGTACAACATATTATACACCTGGAAAGACACAGTCCAGTAGATGATAAAAATGGATTTCACACTCACCAACATCTAAAATCTAAACTTTTTATTGTCAATGATAAATTATTAACTATTAACTGTTGTAGATGTAACAGGCTAGATTATACAGTTTAACCCTTTAAGACCTCATCAAATAATAGCCCCAAAATTCAAATTTTGTAAAGTAGTCTTTTCTCACAGTTAATGTTAATACATTGTAACATACAGTAAGTCGTCATAAAAGAACTATAGACTATTCATTAGAATAGGTTGTGTATAGTGGTCTCATGTAGGTGTCATTAATAGAGTCATTACAGATACTTTATAATCACATGTTCTGACTAGGAGGTCAAATAGGACCCCATGAACCCATGGCCATTGAATGGGCTGCTAAACCGCTATAAAAGTTGGAATTGTTCACAGACAATTAAGAGACAGGATTAAATAGTACGAATGTGGTTTTGTAATTTTGAAAAAGAAAAAAACGATGAAAAACTCGACAGAGCTACAATGCTGGCTAGCTCAGATGAGATGATGCTTCTCTAATTACTCTACTGAATGAAATAATTCTGTTCTTGGACGATTCTCTTTTCACAATACATGACTCCCTTAGGCAATATTATAAGAAAACACTCTATTAATTTCCATTGCTATGCAGTTGATACCCAACTATATTTATCTATGAAAAAAGATGAAACCAAT
>JAUBNQ010000002.1:3361835-3386186 GCA_032353495.1 Ctenopoma kingsleyae | reverse complement strand
TTAAGGGGCGAAAAGCTCAAATGAATGGCTGTACATCAATTTTTAGTTCACAGGTAACAGGTGTGTGTGTGTGTGTGCATGCACACGTGTGTTTTTGTGCATGCTTGAGGTGATAATGGAAAAAGAAGAGAGTTGAGTCAGTCTCTGGTCTCCATACCTGATTTGCTCCCCCAACCCCACACCACCCCACCATCCCACACACACACACACACACATACACATACACTGGAACACAGACTGAAACATGGAAGTGAACTTGCTCAATACCACATCTTGTTCATACAAAGATACAAGATCTCACAGAGAACATAACAGTTTTTGGCTCCTACTGCTTCGCTGATAGACTATTACACTACATCAGCGTATTACTCTCAAACTCAAGTGAGTGTAAAATAAGCAAATCATGCTTCCACCCAAATAATGTCACATCTCATCCTATTTTTCTATTCATCAACCTCAGTTAATACAAACAGGGCTCGACACCTGATGGGTAGATTTCCCTGAGAGTTTTGCCCACGCGGGAAAGAGTAAAATTTACCAGTTTGAATCTCGGCACGGCGCTATTACCGAGCCTGGGTCTGAAAGCGAGACAGAATTTACTCAATTACTTATTTATTGCTCTCTGCTTCCTTTCCATTTCCGCTTTGAAAACGATTGCACAGTCTGGGCCAGAGGTGTCTATCTTGGAAGAAAAAAAAATCTGCAAAGCCCCCAGCTCCCAATGCATCCTGATAGAATATTCAATAAGTCGATGCTGCCAGACAACAAATACTGTTCTAGCCAATATGCAGTCACCTTTTTGGCTATGAATATCTTGCAGATGTCTTGCACAGCAGGGAATCTCTATAATGTTAAAAAAAAAAAGACATTTTACTTGAAATAAAATGAAAGTAAAATAATAGTGAGAGTCAAAATACAGTCTAGTTATGGAAAGAAGCAGCATCTGTGTATGACAAGTGAATATGTTGAAATACTTTACAATGTAAAGCCTTTCACAGCTCAGTAGGGGAGCTGTAAGAGATTTAGTTTTATTTATTTAAATGGAATAATGCATATTAATGAACGTACAAGAGGTTGCCATAAATACACTGGATTAAGCACAATGCTAATTTCCATCCACAGAGATCAGGTAAATGTCAAGTGATGTCCCTTCAGTCAGCATCAGTTGCGGTGGAATACTAATGTAGGTTGGTTAGATGGAGTAATAGAAAGACATTTTTGCAGATTGGTGATTTTTGAGTCTAGAGGCTTGAGGCTACATTAACCGGTATTAGCATGACAAGCCTGAATCTCTGACTAGCAGTCTGAATTTCTGATGTATTGATTTTGTTCAACATGAGTCAAATATTGCTAAAAGCCAACTTGTTCTCATTCCCAGTGTCAGTGTTGTTAGATGTAAAATGATACAGAGAATGAAAGTGAAATGGTGACGACTTCTCAGTTTCAATTTGCAACTTATGCTGATGCTTAAGGTACCTAATGGCATCAGCAGCCATGGAAATATTAATGGGTAGATGTGTCTTAAATTAGCACTAAATTAAGATAAAAAATATACTTCTTTATAAGTTGTGGAATGGTCATGGGTGGCCAGTTCAACCACCCCATCCTCCTCCATAAGCAGACTTTTGGCTTGAAATACTGCGTCATTGCTCTAGAAATGACATGCTGGGTTAATACTGCAGCTATTGACGGGACACGAGAATGTGTGTCCTGTACAGAAGCAAAGGACTTCATGAAGCCATGAATTTTAACCAGGGAGTAAGAAAGGCCTGTAAAAGCTGATGAAAAACAGAAACAACAACTGTTGCTGGTCCAAATAGTCCAAAATTGGCATTCTTGTCTACTGTTAGCATTATCAACAGCAAGTTTAATGATTGCACACTCTCAATGTGGTTTCAAATAGAACTCAGCTCCAAGGTACCTTATAACTGGGGCTCTATGATTTATGGTTGATTGTTGCCGATGGAATGTAATATCTGGATTTTCAGTCACTGTAAGAATGAAACATATCAGAGTGAACGTAAACTCTACATGTCTGTTGACCAATTTTATTGACACTTATCTAATTTTGGATTTGATTCAGACAAGAAAATAAAAAAATTATATAGTGTATCACATAACTTATGGAAAGTAATGATTTGCTCCAACCATTGATCATCAAGTGTTTCACAAATCCTTTTCCCCTTGCTTTTGTCCTTGACATTACATGCACTCCGTCCACTAATTGTTATTGGGATAAACTCTGAAAGCTTCAGCTTCATTTGTTCTGGAACAACAGTTCTCCTTTTTCTCCTGTTCCATAAAGTAGTTCAAATGATTTCCTGCCAAATCCAACCTGGTGTGACACCATAAATACACTGTAGCTGAACAGGCTGCCCATCTTACTGGCAACTAATTTGTGCAAAATATTTGACCAATGTCTCAAAATAGAATGTGTTAATGATTCATTGATGTTACAAAGCAATAGCACGTTTTAAATTGAAGGAGTGGGTCCAAAATAAGCACTGTTTGGGCTGCTCACATGAGCAGTGTGTTTTAATGAGGCCTGATCTCAAGCTGAGAGGATTCATTTGTCTTTTAGGTTTGAGGCTGAAGAGGCTGGTTTGAGGCTGGTAGCAGTAGTGAATGGGGCATAGCTCCCATGTGCAACAGCAGAATCATGTATCTTTATCGTTTACTTTTCTGCTGACCTTGGACTGTTTTGCAGATATTGTTACATTTTATTCAACGGTGTGGAAACGGTGAAAAAATATAACCAAACACACTGCCACATTCATCCAACACAGATAAATATGTATTTTTTTGGTCCTGCTACGTTGCCGCAGAAAAAGAGCAGTGGACCAAAAAGCATGATAAGTTGCCAGCTCTTTTAATTAGCACAGGATCAACACATTATTGTTCCGCAGTACTGCCAAACTACAGGATGCTAAAGAATAAACACTCACGATAAACCATGATGCTTGTTTACACCCCCCCCCACCACCACCACCACCACCACACACACACACACACACAGAGAACTACCAAAAACATACCCCTTCTCCCCACCCCAACGTCCCCCATGATAAGTCTGCATAAGCAGTTAATCAGTAGAAAATAATATATGTAAATGTTGAGAAAACAACAAACAGATCAGGGATTATAATGAGATTTGTTTTCACATAGAAATGTCTTGGAAAAAATAAAAACAATCTGAAGCAACACAGCCCACACAAATATATAGTCATACTCCCTCAGTCCTATAAGCTTATTTACTCAGTTTGAAGATGCAAAAATGCATTTTAACGTGATTAAAAACCACAATGCTGCATGTTTTGTTTAGTATTGATCAAGATCCAACACACATAATACTGGTTTAAAGTAAAGATTTTAAATATGCCTACACATATCTAAAACATACCATATAATTCAATCAATTTAAATATTATTTATGTATGTGTTTGGCGAGATTATAATTGGCCCTGACACTCAGCATAATTAAGTGCTCTGGATTCTGGAGAGATATGACTAATCGGCAATAAAGACATCAAAGAAATAGACATTTTCGCAAACATGCTTGATTGCTTTGTTGCTGTTTGTACAGTAAATATGAAGTGACAGCCAGCAACCTGTTAGCTTAGCTTAGCATTAAAACTGGAAACTGAAACACAAACACACTGAACTTTAACCATCAAATTCTAATGGACAAGTCAGGACTGCCAGGGAATTTCAAGGCATGGATTTATCAGCATGGTATCCTGCCAAGACTACTGTGGCCACTGTTGATATATGAAGTCCCAATTTCCATTGTGGAGGGCTTTGAACGTATCATCACCCAATTCCTGCTTAGGTGGCTGGGCCTGCCAAGGAGTCTAAGCAGTATTGCCCTTTATGGGCACTCCAACAAGCTGCAACTCCCCTTCACTGGCCTGACAGAGGATTTTAAAATCACTAGAGCCAGAGAGGTGTTAATGTACAGAGACTCAAAAGACACCAGAGTCTCCTCTGCAGGCATCATGGTGAGAACAGGAAGGAAGTGGCAGGCTCAGGAGGCAGTCGCTCAAGCAGAGGCAAGGCTGAGGCATGGTGTCTTGGTAGGCACTGTGGTAGTGGGTCAAGCTGGTTTTGGTAGCCACTCAAGATCACAGTTTGACAGAGCCCAGGGGAGGGAGAGACGGCAGATGGTGCAGAAAGAGATCCGTGCAGAGGTGGAAGAGGAACGCCGTAGCAGGTCAGTGGCCATGCGCCAGCAAGGTGCTTGGACAAGAACTATGGAAGTCAGAACGAGCCAGACTCAAGTTCTTGATCCAGTCAGTGTATGATGTACTCCCAAGCCTGTCCAATCTGTACTGTTGGGGTCTAGTAGAAACACTAGACCCACTGTGTCCAGCAATAGGCACCCTGGAGCACGTCCTGAGCTGTTGCCCTAAGGCCCTGGGAGAAGGGAGGTACACCTGGCGTCATGATCAGGTCCTGAGGGCAATGGCTGACGCCATCTGCACAGGAATTCAGCAAAGCAAACATCAACCCCCAGTGAAGCACAACATCATCTTCATCAGGGCAGGAGAGAAGCCACAAGCAGAGTGCAAGTTTCAACCGGGCTGCTAGCTTCAGCACGCGACTGGCAACTAAAGGTAGACCTGGGGAGGAAGCTGAAGTTTCCAGAGCACATTGCAAAGACGTCACTCAGGCCAGACCTGGTTTTAACATCTGACTCCACAAAGCAAGTCGTTCTGCTGGAACTCACAGTCCCCTGGGAAGACTGGATGGACGAGGCCTACGAGCGCAAGAAGGGCAAATACCTGGAGCTGGTGGAGTCCTGCAGGGAGAATGGCTGGAGGGCCCGGTGTGAGCCCTTTGAGGTGGGTTGCCAGCGTTTCCTGGGGCAATCCCTGCACCGAGCACTCAGGCTCCTTGGGATCAGAGGGATACAGGAGACAAAAGGATGTGTCCGAGCTGCATCATTTAGCTCTATGGAAGAACTAACCAGGGCGGCATGGTGGTGTAGTGGTTAGCACTGTCGCCTCTCAGCTAGAAGGGTCAGCTGGAAAGGCTGGGTGCCTTTCTGTCTGGAGTTTGCATGTCCTCCCTGTGTCTGCGTGGGTTCTTTCCAGGTACTCTGGCTTCGGCATCCAAAGACATGCATGTTAGGTTAATTGGTGACACTAAATTGTCCATAGATGTGAATGTGAGTGTGCATGGTTGTTTGTCTGTATATGTCAGCCCTGCAATAGACTGACAACCTGTCCAGGGTGTACCCCGCCTCTTGCCCGATGACAGCTGGGATAAGCACCCCCCTGCGAAGGAATGCTGGCAGTTAAGAAAATGGATGGATGGATGCATAACTAATCAGTTCATCTTTGAGTTCAAGTGGACGAGGAAGAAGGGGACAAGAAAGGGATCTGAGGGGGAGGGATCTGATATTGACTTTACAAGAATGGACATACTTGAGGTCACAGTGACCTTGACCTTTGACCAACAATGGAATTTCTTGAAGGCATTCAAGAAATATTTCATTCACAAGAATGGAACAGTTGGACAGACAAACAGACAACCCGAAAGCATAATACTAGCTGCAACGGCTGTGTTTTTGGGAAATTGTATATTATTAATAATAAAAAAATATTTGTTCATTGTAAGAAATGACAAATACACAACTTACTTAATCTGATATGAAATATTATATATTTAAAAACTGTATAATAAAAATAATCATGAGCAATCTTTGCTTTTTTTCCATTTAAACTGTTAATGTCAGCCTGACTGGTAGGTATAGAAATAAACAAACTACTCTTTAGTCAGATCTGAATTTAAGTTATACTTTTATGTCTTACTTGTATGTTTTGCTCGGCTGTATATTAATAATGTAATTGCTTTGCACAACAAATGCATCACTGACTTACATTTAGATTTCAGGAAAGACTGTTTACATTATTTATTATACACTTGAATGTTGAAAAATTGAAAAAAATTATGCTTGCTAATATTAATTGTAAGAATTATTTTTTCAGCTTCAGTTAGTTCTCCTTGTACTAAAAGTTTTACTTTCTGACCATTTAGAATTATTTGGGTGGCCCGGGGCCACACTGAGCCACCACTCTGGCTCTGGCTCTGCCTCTGCCATGCAGTAAAGAAGAATTATGATTTTAAATCTGGGGAAAAGAAAACACTGCTATAAGATCAGTACTGAAGACATCCTTCCAGCTAATGAGTTTATTTGCTGCAGTCACCTTTGAAAAATGCTCACTGTTGTCAGACAGATGTGCCGGTGATAAGCAGTTGTCTCGCTATGTGAGGTGGAGCTATGGAGGAAGCCATACTTCTCCTAAAAGCTTCAACTTTTTCTTGTAATGCAGGGTTTTTATTCAGCTGTTTCCCATTGTTTCCACATCAAGTTTTCTCGCAACCCAGATTTGGCATCATGTTCAGGACTAGGACTGCAGGGAAATCTTTCACAAACTATAAAGCCAGACATATCTACAGACAGAAAAACGGCATATCTCTGTATCCATCGACAGCCCTGCCACCACCGTACAAATGAGAGTCTGAGTTATTTGTACTGAATGTAAACCTCACATGCTGACTGACATCTGTGCAGTGAGGTGTTTTAAAATAAAATTTTCCTTCACAGAACACTAAAAAGTAAAAATAGTATTGCAGTTTTCTGTTGAAGATGTCACATCTCCAGATATATATACAGTATTATTTTACCATGCATCTGTCTATTTGACGACAGACTAAGATAGGTAGCCCACCTAACTTTCTCCCTAGCCACAAAACTCACCTTATCGTGAAGTGATGCTTTCGAAGCCTCCTGTGATCTGGGGCGGTTCTATGGGGTGGTGGGACATGGCCACTGCTGGCTATAGTTGGGCCTTCCTACTGGCCAGTGCTCAGAACAAGCCTGTTATAGAACCATAGCAAAAGCACACACCGATTGGTTATGACAACAGGAGAAGCATTGGAAGTCCTGGTTGGAAGAGTGTGCTAGTATCGGCAGGTTTGATTCTTTAACAGGCTCACTGAAGGGCTAAACCTTGCCACAGCTGCTTACACGTTATCTTGTAACGTTCCTGAAGGCTTCTGGTTTCGTAACACTGGTCCGTGCTGTGTTTACTCCATATATGCAGCTAATACAGTTGGGGAAACAAAGACAAAACTTTTTAGCGAAGCCTGAACAAAGAGGTTTTAAGAATTTTTCCTTTAGATAACAGTTTTTGGCCGAAAAGCTTGATACCATTTTATTCTTTGAAAATGACAGCATGAATTTTCCCACATTAACATGCTATGAGCCAAATTTGAGCATTAACCTCCTTCATAAATGCTGTTAGTTTGGTGGTGTGTGTGACTTTCGAGGCAGGAACCTGCTTCTCTATATCTGCTACTGTACATTTCTCTTTTCCCTTTCTCCACACCTCCCCCACCCGCCAACCTCCTGCCACATCTTATTTCTCTGAACTCCTGTGTCTACACGCAAACCCTTTTGTGTGCTGCTTGCACATATGCACATTTATGCTGTTCTTGTCTGTGAAATATTTTGCCCTCCTGAGTGAATGTACTAGTATATGCAACTTGTGTGAGCGTGAAAGATGCTGCTTTGTTTGTTTCTGCATTTCGCTGTATTTGTTTCTCTGCCTGCTGCAAGCATTCATTTTTTCCCAGTGTGTTTAACACAAACTGTTTTTGTCAGCACACTTCCTCTTTACCTTCTCGTCTCCAGGTCAAATCCACTCCTCCTTCCCGTTCTTTCCTCTCTCCCTCTTTTTCTCCACTCCTAATGTCTTATTCTCTCTTTCTCTGGAGGCAATAATACTGCAAATATAAGATGAAGAACAATTCGAATAATCCTTCTCTTGCTTCTTCTATGCGTCGCCACCACTTATTATGTATGCACAGTTTTACCTCCTTTCGTACCTGCACCACAGGAGAAGGGGAAGCAGGAAAATACTGTGTGTACAAAAACACATTTCTTACTGGCCTCAAGTGCTTCCACTCTCCTGTCATCTCCCCTTTCTTTGCTTTATTCTATTTTTCCATGAGATTTTTTTTTCATTATTTGCCTGTCCTTTCTCTACCTCCCTGCCCCTTCCTTCCTCTCCCTCATCATTTCCTCAGTGTTCTCTAATTATTTGAGTCGGGCGCCACTTCAAAGTGGCCCGTTGGCTGATTGAAGCTAGTTAAGGAGAGAAAACGAGCAGGGGGATTTTATAATGGCTGCCGACATTCGTTAGCAGAAGATCTTAAAGGTGGTGTGTGTGTGTGTGTGTCTTAAAGAGAGAGATAGACAGAGTGGTGGCTTGCTGATGAGATGGATCGGCAGGCTGTATTTTTTTAACATTTTATGTGAAGGGTGATGGATAGGTTAGTGTATGGATGAAATAGGCTGTGTGTGTGTGGTCTCTTGTTTGTTTGAGTGCATGTCCATGAGTGTGTCCAAAATATGCACAAGTGTGTTTGGGGGAATTATTTGTTTGTTTAATGCAGGAGCCTGTGTGCATCCTCAATGCCCTTGTTTAATGCCTGTCTGTCTGCGTCTGTCACTGTCTGTGTATGTCTGTGTGTGTGTGTGTGTGCCCTTTCGATTACCCTTGAAATATGAAGCAGCTTTGACTAAAAGGTCAAAAACTCCCCATGGAGCAGAGATGTGGAAATTCCTACAAAAGTACCAAATGCTCGGGTGTTGAAACGTAACGAGTCCCAGTCCAATCATTTCAGAACACGAGGGCAAGCGGCGGATAATTTCACACTACTTATCACCAGTTGGAGATTGCAATTTTAGTGTGAGATGCAACCAGGCTGTGATGACAATATTTAAAGGGCTATTCCTGTCACAATCAATTATGGATTGCTGCATAAATATATAAATAGTTACAGTTTGGCAATATGAAAAAAAAAACTCACGAAGACCAACATGTGCAATGAAAATGGATGGTGAAAACCTGGCAGACACATAAACTGCAATGAAACCAACAAAGGCCTCTACAAACATATAGCTCTCATATGCAGGTGTGTGACCAGAGGGTTGGCCATGGTGGCACAGGCCACGCTCAAAATATGGCTGGACCACCCCTGGTGCCACAGCTGCCAGAGTCAGAAGGTACTCAGTTTTTAATTATCAATGAATATAGCACAAATAGAACTGAGTTTGAGGCAGAAATGAATCATTATAATTTGAAATAACAGTAATATTTATTTAACATGAATATACATATTTATAATATTTTAATGAATACTTTAAACCAGTAAACTATGGTTTAAACTATTCCTAAACTATTGTGTATGCTTTTTTGGCAATGAAATTTTGAGAGCAAGTCAAAATGCAAACATATTTTTTTGGTTATATTTATTTATTATTTATACGCATGCACACATAGGGGAACAGCCCTTGCTAACCCTTTACCTTTTCCAGAAGTCCTGGGAGTCTCCTGCATGTTATGCATGCGGCTCCCTTCTGCACACAAATTGCAGTCTATACAATATCTCAGAAATCAGATATTTTATCTTTTCTTGTTTTTGTGAGCACGCTTTAAATTGTGATTGGACAAAATTACAAGTTTGAACAAAATTCATAGGGAATGGTTGAATTTGAATTTGAGTGACACTGATGGCAACTAATATACTGGACCTTTGTTGTCATAGAAACTTTCATTAACATGCGAGTACCATTACTGTTTGACATTTCATGCTTAGGTATTAAATGTTTGTGAATTGGCTTAAAATAAGTATTGATGAGATTAAAAGACCTTTGTCATCTTAGTTTTAAAATAAACACACAGTTACATTGTGTCACGGTCAAATACGTCAACATCAAGGTGCATTGAGATAATCTATTTTGGTCAGCTGTCATCTTTTTTTGCTTTTTTCAGTATCCTATATAATATGGGTGAAAATGTATCTAGGGAGTTCTAGTCATTCTATGATGATTAAATCAGGAGTGAGACCTTTTGCTGTCTCATGAAGACGTTTTTCGTTTCATGACACTGGTGCGGTTCATACTGCTATCAGTTGAAGGATCCCATGCACATGACAAACAAGTTCAGCACAACTAAGTGACTGTTCTAATGTACTTGTCAAGGCCTTTTAGCAACAATATCAACACACATCTCCACGATCCTTTGATCTGGTTGATAGCATCACATATGTTGATATTACTGTCTCTTTTCAAAAGCTGCTTTTATATCCCTTTTGACACTATTAGCCACAACTCATGTGGGGCATCTCTGCAACAAGCATCTGTAGGTAATGTCTAGATAAGTTCAGGATTTCGGTGCATGTCTGCTTTACTGTTTACTGTACATGTCAGGAATAAAACAAGAGGGTCTGGTGACACCAAGTGAGATGCTAGAATTACTGTGAAAAGGCACACGGCCCAAAATTTTAAACTGCAAAATAGGTAGCTCCAGCCATTGAATCAAAGTACAAATTCAAAACAATGTTTAATACGTACTATATTTAGTGAAGTAAAAAGCTGGGGTTACAACCACAAGCACACATGCAACTGCTAGATATCCTTATGGTATGGTATCCTTATGCCACAGCTCACAAGGAACTACTATCAGCGGGAATAAAGACAAAAAAATTTGTTTTAAACAGACATTGACAGACACAAATTTGACTGAAGTTTAATATCTGTCTCAGATGATCTTTGGACATTTAGGCCCCTATTTCTTACAGAGTAGTTGTATTCTAGGTAAAATAGACCATAGGGCATATACAGTATATCTTGTCCTCTCTAATTTCTTGACCTTCCATTGCTAGCAATAGTGATGTAAGACACCACCTGTGCTTTCACCAAATAAGTTAAGAGAACATAAATTCTTTTTTTAGAATAATATTCATTAGGTGTTACTACAAAGCCAGTCACTGTTTATCTTACTATTAAAATCAACCAGTAGTGTCACTCGCCAGCAGCTTGCCTCATTATGTACACACCTTGATATCATAAAGTGTCAGCGCATGTCATGATGCTTGCAGGCATAAATTATTTAACAGCGGCACCCTGGAGTGTGATAATCACACTTTTCAAGGAGATCAACATGTTTCCTGCTATGGCTCTCTCTGATGGACCTAATGGAGTGATCTGCTTTCAAATAACATATGTTCACTTGAAATAAAAATCAAAACACGGGAGTTTGCTTTATAAGCCTGCAGTCCATGTTCATCATCATCACAATACACAAGAGTGGTTTTCTGTAAAGTGCGGCACAGGGGTGTAGTGCAGTGGTTCCCAGCCTTTTTCCCAAGGGACCCCTATTTTACAAGTGAATATGTTGATATGTTCTCTCCTCCCGGACAAAAAATATTACTTAGCAAAAATAAAATAGGCCTAATACTTGTAACTAATTGTTTTGATCTTTCATATTCAGTGCATAACAGTAAGAGTACAGAAGTCAAACAGTGAGCGTAATGTATAAAACAGTGTGTATTTTTTCTGAATAGATTATGTCATGTGAAGAATTTGATGTATCAGCCAGTCTTTCCTATGTTTCTATGAACTTGACACATAAACTTGTTCCCTTTCATTCATAGGCTACAAACCGGATGGTATTTAATGTGAGCTTTGGGCTTGTAAGTCTTGAATCTGAATCTCAAGTCTTGGAGCAACGTGGAATATAAGATGTCCATCCATCCATCCATCATCAACCACTTATCCGGCATCAGGTTGTTGGGGCAGCAGCCTCAGCATTCAAACATTTAATATAAGATATTCAATGTAATATATTCCACATCCTCGAGAAATTGATCCATCGCCCATGCGTCATTTGCGCTGTGTTAATTTACGTCTGAAAACTGGGATCTCCATCTCCTCCTGAAGCTGTTCCACGTATATGTAACATCTCCGCCAGGTATGACGCTTAATTAGAAACTTGTTTGTCCCTTCCCAACCATAAAACACTGTAATATCGCTACACACATGTCTGGATGTTGAAATGTACTGTCAGATATTTTTGCCAACAGAAAACCAGATGTAGATTGGATATTTTGCCAACTTGATCACTTGGTTAACAGAAAACGTAATCGGGATTGCAGTTTAGTTGTATATGAACGTAATTTTTAGGAGACAGGGCTGCAACCCTGGGACAACAAGCGCACCATAGTATGGAGGAGGAGTGTGGTGGGTCTCGTCCTCACATAGCTGCGCAATTATTCGTTTGTTGACTGGACAAGCTTTAATAAATTTCACAGTTTTTACCACAGTCCTTCAGGTTTCGTCTGCTTCCTCACAGAGGAGGCAGGTGTGAGGTGAAACCAACCTGGAGGATAAATTTGTGGTCACTAGCCAACGTCCCTCAGATTGACAAAGTTCTGTGGATGCAGAATGAAATGTTTCTGCCTTAAAAGCAAGAAGTCCAGTTGCCATGACTCAACTTTCAGACAACTTCAGCTGGATGACTGAGAATCTTCACAGACATACTCCTCAGAGAATATATATGTGTGTGTATATATATATATATATATATAATATCAGCTTCAAACAGCATTGCAGAAATATGTAGAATGGAAGCTACGGTAGATTTGTCTTGTGGGTGACTCAGTCTGATACAGAATGTCCCAGAACATGACAACAGAAGCTTTTTCCTCTATTTTGTGTCTGCATGGAGACTTACTCACTGAATACCAGCCCATTCAGCTAAAAAACATACCATATAACAAAAGAAGTACAGATATGCATAAAATCTTTGAGGGCTTTTTTGTCACCACAGTGGAATTCCTTACTGTTACTCATAAACAAAAATGGGCCATCACATATAAGGAGAAATACAAAAATACAAGTCCAGAACATATTGGGCTTTGGATTAAGCATTTTGGCCATCAGACTAGAGTCTATCCTTGGACAGCTTGTGAAGGTAGAGGGTTAAATCCATGCATCAAAATACATGGATGTAGAACTCCGACTTGGAAACTTGTTTTCTAGCAAGACAAGGAGCTCAAGCATCCAGCCAAACCTACGCACAAATGTTTTAAAAAGACTTTTCTTAGTATCCTATGGCTGGACTTGAAAAGGTCTGTTCACTCACCAACCACATGCAATCCGACAGAACTAGAGCAGTTTTGCTAAGAAGAATGGGGAATAATTGCAGTGTAAAGCTGAAAGAGGCCAAGCCACACAGGCTTAATAGTGTCATTGCTGCCAAAGGTCTACTAAATACTGATTTGAATGGGGGAAGGGGGCATGAATATTTATATCATTGCTTATTTAGTGTTTTATACTTTATATTTAATTAATTTAGAATCACTGCAGCAACAAATCCTTCATCCTTAATGCCCATATGTTGGATGTTGTCCATGGCACCCTTTGGTGCCATGTACCAAAATGGGAACGGGTGTAATACATACAGCATTTTTGCCTTGAACAGTCAAAACACTGGACTACAACTAAGCAAACAAAGTGGTTTGGTTGGGTTTAGGCACAAAGACATATGGGCACAAAATAAAAGTGGTTAGTTTTAGTGGTAATATTGAATAGTTACCTAAAAATGACTTAATATCACATGAAGTTCATCACACAACATGCCTCCTGTGACTGGTTATAATAAAAGAACCAGACAGTTGTTTCATACTAAACTTGAACTTCAAGACACTTTTCATTTTGACATAAAAGAGTCTTTCTGAAATCAACAATGATTGCATCCATCCATCCATTATCCTAACCCCTCGTCATCCTAAGGGTCACAGTGCTGGAGCCTATTTCAGCTGGCAAGAGGCAGGGGTATATACTGGAAAGGTTGCCAGTCTATCACAGGACAGACATGTAGAACAAAAAACCGCTAACACTCACATTCACACCTATGGTCAATTTAGAGTCACCAGTTAACCTAACTGCATGTTTTTGGACATTGGGAGGAAGACAGAGTACCCAGAGAGAATCCATACAGACATAGGAAGAACATTCAAGTTCTACACAGAAACAAACCTGGCCGACCTATGCAGAGCCGGCTTTGCCCATTTTGGTGCCCTAGGAGAGATTACGGTTTGGTGCCCCCCATCGTGCGCACCCCTAACTCTAACCCTAATGTAATTTAATTTAATATTTAGTAAGTCCTGATTGCTCCCACAATATGAACACAAAAGTTGCAGATGGGGTTTAACTTAAAACTTTGATATGGTCACTGAATCCTTGGTAGTTGTATTTGGAAACAATGGGTCTTATAGAACCAGAATGTGCAAACAAGACAACATAAAACTATAATGTAACACTACAATCTTATCCACAGTATCTGAACCCTTGACTGACAATATTTGCAAGCGACTTTTTTTGAGGGCTTGCAGTTGCGTACCCTCTGGCATGCCCAGAGCTGGCTCTCGACCTATGGATTTGAACAAATTATAATTAGTTTGCATAATTCTACCAGGAAATAAGTTCTATTGTATATATTATAAAATGAACAGATGTTTTTGCAAAACAAGGCTGTCAAACTGATTTTAGGGAAGCTGCTTATTTCACCTGCACTAATACTTGCTGTTTTCATGACTACAGGCTGCCTTAAAAATGTTCCATTAAGAACAGTTAAAGGTGGGTGCAGAGGTAGAAACCACAGGCAACTGTTGCATGAAGTGAAAAGGAGGTCAAGTGATAAATTAGTGGTTGTTTTTGTTTGACCCACTGATTTGGACCACAGCATGGTTACAGCAGCAGTTGTGACTGGAACACCTGGCTCACGGAGGCAGTTATGATACCTTAACACAAAAATCTCATTCCTACATCATTAATATTGTAAATGACTATTGTACGGTAGTTGGAAACAACTGCTTTAAACGATATTATATTAATATTAATAAACGTTATGTTTGCTAGTGCAAATGTTTTAGTTTAAAAGGAGAAGTGATCATTAGAAAATCGTCTTGCAATGATCATAACACAGTTGATGACATGATAACATGGCATTTCAAGCATGGCAAGTGTGTCCAAACATTTGACTGGTAGTGTACAATAAACAAGTATTTCAAATAAGTCTAACACACAGTCAAAAAAAAACAACAACAAAAAAAAAAAAGAACTGTGTTCGTCATATTGTATGTTACTAGCACTTAAACAAACCCTAGCATGTTCTTTTTCTTGACAAGTTAGGCCTTATCAGGGCTCTTAGTTTTATAACTCAGAATTTATGGAAACCGAATGAGAATTGCTGGTGTCTTCTCCTTGTAAGTTGCTTTGGATAAAAGCGTCTGCTAAGTAAAGTAAAGTTAAGTAAAGTAAAGTAAAGTAAACTGTAGTTCTCAAATATAGATAAAACATGAATAAAAACATAAAGTCAAAAAGAGAAATAAAAGTTAGTAAAAGTATTGTATCAAAATTAAAACCACGTTCATATAACTCACAGTATGAGTATCATAACTGTCTGCAGAAATGTATCAAATGGTATGCTGGTATGCTGGCCTGTATATTTAGTTTTTCTGATTTCAAATGAGATAGAAGCTTCTTATGTGTTTTTTTACAAGAAGACAGAAATTCACAAATACAAAAAATACTGAAAATATCCCAGATAAAAAGTTTATTTTGACTCATTGCTGTGGTTCTTATACAATAGTACATGTTAAAAAGTGTTAAATATTTAAATACAGATACAGCCCTATTATTGATCCTTGACCAACCATCTGCAACAGTTTTCACTCCACAAGGAATTTAGCATTTAAACCAAGTGAAAGTAGAAACAGTAAAACCTACAGAAAGCAGTTTACTTAACCCTGTAAAACCCAAATATAAAAACATTTTTTTTCACATTTCAGATGTAATTGTAGGAGGCATCTGATGCAGAAATAAATATTAAATATACAATGAAGGAGCCATCCCATCGAAACATTCCTGAATATTCAGAAATTTCTTGTGCCTAATTTAATAAGCAAACTAAATAGAAAGGAAAAAAAGGATCAGATTTCTTTTTTTAAATTAGATACAGATAATTTTAAATACTATTGCAGAAATCATTCAAGTTTTTGGGTCTTAAATTCCACCCCAGAAAGTTCACTCACGAGTCAGGGTGTGAGTCACTGATCTCTCTAAGTCGAGCTGGGTGATTCGGCTGATGTAAGCTGTATGCATTTGCTTTTTTGACGTTTTAAAACCCTCTGGGCCGAATTTAAATGCTCAGGCCAACAGGGAAAGTGTGGGCAGAGAGAAAGTGTGTGAGTAATTCTCCCCTGCTTCCCTTAATACCGTCAAGGTGACTTTGAACAAGCCACTGAACCCCCCAGCTGCTTTGCTGAAGCTGCTCTCTGGTCAGCTGTAAGAGGCTGCTTGGGAATGCATGTGACTGATAGAAGGCATATCTTAGAGTGGCTACAGAGAATTGCACCTCTTTAAAATGTTGCTACAGAGACGGTAAACAGACACTCATAAAGATGGATCACTTACTAAACGCTAGCTTAAACTCATTTAAAAGTCTCTTGAGTTGCTTCCATTCCACTTTTTGCTAAAGCACTGAACTAGAGTGACGTAGCCCAAGACGCTAATCTAAAACTACAATTAATGCCCCAGCCAGTAGGTTTAGACCCATACCCTTTTTGCTGTAAGGCAATAACAAAAACCCTAGTGTTCCCAAAAGGAGGTAAAGACGATTGTAAATAAAACCCATCTTACATGAAATTAAAAGTTGCACATGTACACTCACTCTACAGTGCAACAAAGAGCAGTGGGTCACCCCTGTAATACAGAGGGGACCCCCTGTTCTGTAAGTAATTGTGCCCATCCAGAAAAAGTGTCACACTGTCCACAGTATCATCATACACAACCCATCATACCCATCATACAACTGTGCTGCTTATGCAGGATCCCTGAGCACGTTCCTCATGCTCAGGGATCCTTCCCCTGTCTGTTTCCTGTCACTGCCATACTCACTCTTGATTATATGGATCAGGCGTGTTCAGAAGCTTTAAGATCTTGGGCCATCTTGGGTGGATGAGGGGGGAATAGGAAAAGACAAAGCAAGTTGGTATCTTGCAGATTCTGATTGACTAAAGACACCTGATGAGTCCCTGAAGACTAGAATTGGGAACCACTGCTCTGTATCAACCTATGTATCATTCATATTCAGTGCTGGCTTACTCAGATGATACTGCAGGTCAGGGCACAGTGTGTGAATTGTGAAGAGAACAAACTTCAAATTTTCACCACACGCCTCTGAAATGGTCTGCTGTGTTTAGTTTTCACTGAAGTATTTTACTGTAATATAAACCATCCAAAACACAGCAGTGCCCTGAGGGTGTTTTTGCATATGTCCTTGCATGAATTCACGCTTGCTGGTGGCAGTGTTATTGGTTTGGCTCAGCTTGCCCTAGTCCTGCAGCCAGGATGTGCCAAACTACCTGGGCAGCAATATAATACAATGAGTGTTTTATTTTCTAGAAATCTGACAAAAAGTGGAGAGAAAAAGTGAATGCTCATCAGACCGCAATGACTTTAGAGTGTAAGTTCATAGAAGTCAGACATTGGTCCCTGTATTGAACCCTCGGTAACAAATAGGCTGGGGACATAATGTCATCTTCCTCCCTAAGAGCCTTTCACACAGCAAAACTACATATTTGACTGAAGGAGAATGGTTCATTTCTGCATCTCACATTAGCATTACTTGATCTGCAGTTAGTCAAAAGCAGCAGGATTTTTATTTGGCAAATGTGCTTTCTGTGCCTTTCAAACATGTCATCATCCATCTCAGCCGATTTATTCCAGCCCGTTAAATACCAGGCGTGCTGACCCGAGTCCTTGAGTGGGCGACTGTTTTGACTTGATAAATGAAAGAACCCCAAACTCTCCACAGAGCTGTTTAACCTTTGTAATTCTCAATGTACAATTATGTAATGAACACTTTACAAACACAACACAGGAGGTGATAATTAAGCCTATTTTTGCCTTTTTTTCCTCAGACCTCTTACCTTGTTTTACCAACACCTTGCTATTTTCAGCGGTTGACCTCCAACACATCCACATATAAGTGGAAATAGATGTAACAACACATTGTCATTTCCTACTTTTGAATTGCATCGGTAATTAGGTTTTAGCATTTTTCCCCCTCTCTTGTGCCTGGTCCCCATGTTGACTGCTCTCTTAAAACTCTCTGCCTTTTCTAGTTATTTTTAGTAATTGCATGCATCCTCTTTGATTCTCAATCCCTTCTCTATTTTTACTTCAACTAATTCCCCCTTTTCAAACTCAAACACCCATGTTCACCTCCGCCTCACCTGTGCAAAAGTGAGGAAATTAGCAAAGCAAAATAACTGTTCTGTACTATTTTTACCTGCACTAATCTCCTCTTTTCTCCCACTTTCCTATCTTTTGTCCTGGCTTTTTTTTTATTACCTATACAAATCCACCTCCACTTCTCTGTATACACCTGTGTGCAGGAGGAAATTAGTCAAGACAAATTTTGTTAAAGTGCCAAATCTACCTACAATTAGAGGAAGCTTGTGTTTCTAATTTGAAGTTCCATGTAATGGTAAAAGGGAACATTTTAATGACAAGACAAGGGGAAAAAAGGATGATTGGAGACAAATGTAAGCTCATCAAACATCTGAGGCATGGCGGTAGGTAGGCTACTCTTTTGTAAGAGTCAGATGAAATCTCACTGAATGCTGTCTGAACATGCTGCTCATAAAATATCTGGGTTATGCTTTTATTTTTATTTTCAAAGCTTTGACAGACATTTCTCTGTTTTTTATGCGTTTGTATCAATAAATGAAACACATGTGCCTTACTCCAATGACATGGGGATGAAAAAAGTCTTAATTAAAAGGTGTTCCTCCTGACTTCAGGATGTGTCTGATAATCACATTTAAACTCTACTTCAGTATCATGGAGACAAAAATACTCTAGGTTTGTCACCATGCAGTCATGATCTAGCTGAAGCAGTTCATTTACCCACTGATTGGGTTGCACACACACTCAAGTTAATGTCAGTTTTTTCTTCTCCCATAGTAGAAGTCCTAAACCTAACCAAACCACTATTTTTCTTCAATTGTTATCCTGTGTTTTTGACTGCTTGGGTAAAAAAATATCTAAAGCCATCTGCCATTCTGGTGCTTGGCTCCAGTGGCGGTGCAGTTTCAACGGACACCTGCTGCAATGGTGGCACTCTTTTAACAAACATTCTGTGGGTGATATGAGAGGATATAGGGACAAATATGGTATATGGTATATGGTTATTACATGAGTTTAACAACAGAAGCTTCTGGGACAGTAGAGAAAAGTGAAGCACAAATAGAAAGTAAAAGATGTTCACACTGTTTAGGGGTTTTTTATGCGAGCAAGTATTAGATAATTATAAATTGGCTAGAGAGTCATGAACAGAGACCTGGAGATTATTTTTGGGAAAGTAAAAAGTAAGAGAATCAGTTGTATAAGAGAGGGATACTTTTTGTCAGACTGTATCTGCATTGAATTTGGAATATTTTCCTGTACGTCTGTATAGTGAAAACAGTTACTGCTAATAACCACAGCAGCAGTCATGCTATTCATGCTGCAGATCTGGTGAAATGGAAACAAATGAGGTACCTGTATCCTAATTACAATTATATATAATTAAACTGCAAACACATTATATTTTCTATGTTTTCCTCATTATGATAACATGAGGATATGTTAATTAATGTAAATGGAAAGTTGCAAAGCCTTTTAGACTGACTATATCAATAAATGCAGGACTCTATAGGTTATTTGTACCAGCAGCATTAAATGACCATCAAGCATGTATCACAGTTTACTAGCAGCTGTAGTAAACATGACATGTTAATAGTAACAGGAGACCAGAGTTTGAGTCCAGTGTGAAACAATTGTGTCTTTTGAGGCAAAGGCCCATTAGGAAATTGTGTACAGGCAGTAGCCATTTGGCTCCAGCGGGGTGCCATTTCAACAAACACTGCTGCTGCTGAGGAGGCGCCATTTCAAAAAATACTACTGTGGGAAGGGGCAAACAAAATGTATGGTTGTTTAGATTGAAGGATATGTTGTTATGTACTCCAAGCACATTCTCTATGCAAATTACCTGTTAAGGAATTTCATGTCACTTTATTTAATCAAAACATAAATGATATTGTAAGATAAGACAGTGATAATGTTTCCTACAAAAGCATGATCATGGTTGTGGTTTAGTTGCATATCACAATATTTTTTAAGACAAGTTTGTTGTAACATAAAAAAAGTGGAGATATACTATCCATAATTTAATGTTTAGTCATATTAATGGAGAAAGAAAGATGGGCAATGACAAATTTGTCTTCCCTAGGCAGATACAAAATGGGAAGGCTGCAGTTCATGGGTGGCATCTTTACACCTAAACTGCACAACAGGTGTTGTATTTATGCTAACTAAATGTCTAAATGTTGAAAATCTGCCGCTTAGGGAACAATGTATAGTCAGGTTTTTAGACTTTTAATCCCAGACAGGGCATTTTTAAGAGAAAGACTTGCATGTGGGAGAGTACATACTGTATAGTTAATTTCTTGTTTCTGTTTGCAGAGGCCAGAGATTTGCATATCTCTTTATTTACCACAATTCACTGGAAGAGCAAGGACGGAGCTAAATATGGAGAAGAGAAAAGAATAGAGACAATAATAGTATAAGAAAAGATATCAGAGGAGAGACAAGGGACAGAGGAGGGTAAAGGCAAAGAAGAGAGGTATTGCAGGAGGCGAGGGTTATTACGTGTGATGTGTCATCTCCAGTCTAGCATCAAGAAGTCTGGTTCAGGCCTACAGGCCAGGCTTTATCACTATGAGAATACAGGCCACCTCCAAAAGTGCACAGGTCAGGTTAGCAGTGCCAGCTCAAATCTTGTTTTCTCACCTCAAGAGTTGTGGCGACTCTGAAAGTACAGCAAGGGTATATCTGTTCTCTGAAGTTCAAAATTAGATTCTCTTTTGGAAGCCATTCTTTACTGGAAAAGTCCCAGAGACAATGTCAGTGGATTTTTAGTCAGAGACTGGAACATTATTTCTCAAAAGAGCAGCTGTAGAGGATACAATAGAGGAAAAGTAGCAATATTACAATTTAAGAATATAGCTTGGAAATAAATATCTAGTCCATAATATTAATTAAAAGTATAAGTATTGGCTCAAAAGGTTCAGAATAACTATCAACAAATTGAGGTTGACATTTGTTCAAGGGACATAACTGTTCATGTTTCTGAAGAGGAAGATGTAACTGTACTAAACTGAACTGTAACAACTTTAGTGATTCCCTGACTTTTCAACAAGTGCAGTCATCAGGTCTAATTTTTTCCATTACTACTGCTGGTTTACATCTACTGTAAATAACTGAAAAACTAATCACATTCACTTCAGCCTCAGCCTTTTAATTTAGTGCTAATCAGCTAATACAGCCTCCAGTCACTAAAATAGTAAACATGATAAACATCATAGATGCTTAGCATTGGATGTTGGTTTCATTTTCCGTAGTTTAGAGCAATGCCTATATAGAAAGCTTGGATGCAGACTACAGATTATCTGGTAAAAATGATATAATTTGTCTTATGAGTGAAGGATAAATATGACATACTGTATTATGACGAACTATTTAGTCAACAGTTGTCTGTATATACACTCAGCATTTCTGGACTGAGTCTAATATTCACTCTTATCTTAGCTGTTTTAGTCTCCATTTAAGGAGCAACAGCTTCTTACAAGGATTTGTACAGTTGGTTTATCAGATCTTTTCCCTGAAAGCAGATGTCTGCTACTGCTGGAAGCAAGGCGGCAGATAACAGAGGAAGCAAAGCAATACATCTGTGGGCTATAACACCCAAACAGTGAGCTACAAGACACTAAAGTGCACTTTAGAGCTGAGAAGAACTACAGACCTCATTCCATGACTGATTTCTTTTACATTACAAACAGTGTGTATAGATTAAATTCAATATTATTTTGTGGGACATCAGAAATAGGCTACTTAGTGTAACTGTTACAAAGTAGATTTATCTATATTGAGCTTATACGACTGCTTCCTGGTTCCCTTTTGTATATTTCTTGCTTTCCATTTAGGAATCTCCCTCTTCGCTCAGTTATTCAACAACTATGACTAACTCTTCTTACCTTTTGGCAACAGCCTCAAAATAGATAATCCTAAATCTGTGTTTTGTTAATCATTATGCCTTAATGTTGAAGGTTGGTAAAGTTACCTCACAGCTTATTATATTTTCAATTCACACATACTAATTAATTCAGTGGACTGCTGTATTATATGGGTAACCACATCATATTTCATTAAGTACTTACTACCTCTACATAGTATACGTTATACGTTATTTTGGATGCACAGTCATATGGTTAACACAGACAAACAAACACAGTAAGAATATTTTTTCGTCTGAGAGTACTATCAGGGGAACATTAACTGTATAATTTATCCTCTCACTTGCTAAATTTGTGTGTGTCTGTGGGTGTGTGTGTCAGTGCATTTCTTTTTTTACCAACATTCACACACACTCGTTGGCTGCGTGTGAATGAATCACAGGGCTCACAGCAGGCTGAGAGTTAGCACCTGCATTAATGTGTCTGCGTGTGTTTGCTTTATATACTGTATGTGTCTGGGTTTGAATTGTGAAACTGCAAGGGTACGTGTGCTTGGGTGTGGGTGTGTGTGTGTGTGTGTGTGCGCGCGTTTGTGTGTAGCAATCAGTATCATGGTGCTGAAGGACTCAGCACATGAATAATGAGGTATACAGCAAGAGAAGGAGCTGGAAAAATACCTGCATGCACACACACATACATCTATACCTACAGTTGAGCAGAGGGAAAATCCATCCTCTATCTTCTCTTCATGTTCTCTCTCTCTCTGTCTGTATCTCATCAATCATTCTTCATCATCAATCATCTACCTCCCTCAATCCACATTCACTGTGCATTACAGTGCTTGGATGCCACTTTATTTAATAGGGAGCCTTCCTGGAGGCACAACCATCAGCTGACTGGGAAAATGTGTGTATGTGTTGGGGGGGGTTGGTTTACTCCCCGCAGCTTGTTCTGGTGCAAGCAGCCAGATTGTATTAACGGGATAAACGAATCAAGCCCAGGAACCTTGTAGGGCGTGTTACTTTCTGCAGGCCGGAAGGGAGGGATTTTCCATGCCCCCCCCCCAGGTGACCTTGGAATAAATAACATAGGAGGTTTTTGTTCAATCATCAATAATGCACTTGTATAGATCCACCTGAAACACTGTGTTTCTAGCACCTGGATTTAATTGGCTGTCAAAATACAGTGCTGACTGTGGGCTTGGTTGTCACAACACAGGATTTAATGTCAACTGGAAGGGACCACGTCCACTGGATGTCAATTCAAGAGGTTATTTCTGTAAATCCACATGCAGCTGCATCGCTTTCATTGTCACAGACTTGTTTCCATTTCTGTTTGGGGTGCATTCTTTATCTGGCACAGGAAGATGATGTCCACATTCTTTATGCTGCTTCAGACACCAAGCTATGGTGTCATGTCTATGTTTTGATAACTGCTACAATACCTGCCATTTTGGAGACTCAATCATATAGCATCACACTTTGGCCCTTGTCACAGTGGCTCAGATCCTTCCTTTTACCAACCTCAAGAACTGCCTGATATACCCCACCCTTTGACAGCTGCTATTGCAGTCTATGTTGTTCACCTCACCTAGTTTTAAAGTTGTCGTTGATCAGTATATTAAACTACATAGAACATAGCATCTGTTTAATCAGATCACCCAAATTTTAAGTGAAGAGAAGTACTGGAACTGATAGACACTTTGAACTCTCTGATCTAGTGCACCTTTGAAACATTCATGAAACCTGTCCTCACTCAAGCTGAGCAATTAGCAGATATTTGGCTGCATGACGCAGCCTTACATCTTTAGTGAGTTTGCTCAGGTTTAGTTACAAAGGCTGATCCAACTGGCTTGTTAGACAGTTTCATCAGAGAGCCAGGCTTGCTCAGTCATACAGACACTGGCACTGTATAATTCCTCTAATCTCACCAAGAGCTACTCTGAATGAAACACCCGTCTTCCAGCTAATGTCACGTGGCGCCACATGACCTTTACCGTATATTGTATATCGTACATCTTGTCCGTTAATGCTCACATGTTGCTTTGTTTCCCTATATACTCTAGCTTAAACAATGAACACTGTGTGGAGGTGGCATGTGCCTACTGGAGTTTGAAGAAGCAAGAAGCATACTTAAAATGTGCAAATTATGATATTGCCTAAACAAGGCTCAATGGAATTAATTTCAATAAAAGAAATCTTCAGTTTAGTGATGTAAATGTGCTTGTATGCCTGTGGTGGAAAGGCCATTTGTTGGAGAGACATTGTATTGAACACATAATGATAATAGTTTGGCAAATAAATGTTTCTATATAAATGCCTCAATAAATAAGTCTAGTTGTTTAAATAGCTGCTGTAAGAATGTCAATTTTTT
>JAUBNQ010000002.1:3347696-3358504 GCA_032353495.1 Ctenopoma kingsleyae | reverse complement strand
TTCCTCTAGTCATCTAGTCCTTTTCATTGCATATGTTTGTGTATGTTCGTGCATGTCTCTATGTGTGCCTTTTTCTCTCTCAGGTCATATCTCTGTGCCATCAGTCTCCAGACACCAGTAGGCTGTAATTGCACGTGTGTGTGTTTGCGCGTGTGTTTCAGGCAGAGCTTAATTGAATAGGAGGTAAAGGCCATGGTGTTCCCCTATGGTACAGATTCTGAATGTGGCCTCACTGGTGAGCAACCAAGGGGAAATTGAGCTCAGAGACTCAAATGGAGAGGGCGATATGACTATAAATTTGATGTTCCTCAGAGAGTTTGAATAGAAAGACTGACAAAGAAGGAGAGCGTGGCTAAATGTGGGCTCCCCGATGAGACGGAACGAGCTTTAGAGAAAAAGAAAACTGGAGCGACAAAGACCGAGAGAGAGCGAGAGAGAGAGACATTATCTAAATGTGTCTCTCCCTAGTGAGCAGGCTCAGAGACCAGGGGAGCTGTCCCCGGTTCGGAATAAGCCTCTGGCAGAGAACCAAGTCAAGCAGTTAGCATTGAGCACATCGTACAGGGCTGAAGGCTCATACGCTACCTCTCTGTCATTGTCTCTGTTCATCCGTCTCCCTCTTTTTCTTGTAACTCATCCCCCCACCCCGTCCCGTCATGCCGTCTGTTTGTCTTAGAGATGTGACACAAACATTTAGTGAAGTGTGCACAACACAGCGGAAGGCTAAAAACAACACCTTTCCATCTGGGTATGAGATTATTTTGCTTGTTTGTTACATTCCTCTTATCTTTCCTTTATCATTTTTACTCCATTCTTGTATTTTCTGAACTGTAGCTGTGTACATGTAGGCATACATAAAAAAGTGTAAAAAAAAACAAACAACCGATGGATGTTGTGGTGCTTGACCTTGGTAGCAAACCTTGTGACAACACAAAGTGGATATTTCTCTTCTGTTAATAGAACAGAAAAGCAGTTTGTGGAAGAACCACAGTGCCCACAGGTTTCAGGTGAAACAACACTGTGCAGCACTGTGAGTGTGAGAGTGTGAAACACAGTTTTTGAACAACAACTGAGATGAATAAGTTAACCAGGTTCTTAATTCACATACTGTATGTTATGTACATTATGCAATGTAATGTTATAGGTTTTTAAAATTGATATAAAAACAATAAATTTTGATCAATAAGGCAACTAATCTTAATATGAAGAGCCACACTTTGGCTGGTTAAAATACAAATAAATTCTCCAGTTGGTATTTACAGCAAGATGGGACTGAGCTTCAATATGTGTGTTCATCATAATGAAGCAATGTGACACACAGTGCAGCAGGGTGGCTCATTGATCTACCTAAATAGCTTCTGGACAACTGTGAAGCTCTGTGGCACAGTGCAATAAGGTATATCAGTGTTTGGATACACAAACAATGCTTGTAATTGGGATCAATTCATTGTTGGGTTTGGTCTTTCAATGGGATTTGTTGAAGGTTGGAAAAAAATCTTCAAACATATCCATTAAGAATGACTGAAAATAGGTACAAAACATTAATGTCTCCTTTTGAGATGTGCAGCTCTTCTGCTGCTCCAGTAATTGAGATAAACTAGGGTAATTTCAAAATTCAGCATGCCCTCAAACTGTACCTAAAGTTAGAAAAAAGCCTCAATTTTTTTTATTTTCACTGTGGGTGAATAGAAATCAGTTTCTTTGGGTGTCTGGGGTGGCAAACATTATGTAATAAAATGCTCATATTTTCAACAACTTTTGTAGTGTGGAAGCTATATCTGAGAATATAAAGATGTATCTTTCACCCATTTCTATTGTTAGAAGTTTTATTCCAGTCTCATCTGCTGCACTGCAACAGGCACAATTTTGCTTTACTTCTACACTTCCCCAATGTGGTAAAAGCTACTGATTTGAAAAAAAGGGTCCTCACCTAATGAATGTTTTTAACTTCTACATGTGCTCACATTGTACATCACTCTAGACATAAATAATGGCTATGTAATTAATGTTTGATCAACATAGGCTACTGAACTAGATACAAATTGACAAATTATTACCAATGCATATAGAGTACAATACAAAACACTGTATATTATAAGAAAGTCCATGACATCCAGTCCACAGTTCATTTGTCTTTAAAAAAAACTTTCAACTTGCATTTAAAATGATCCATCAATCAGATGTTTGGCTCTGTAGCTCCACATATTGATTTACTCAACAGAGAGATACAGCTGTCTAAAGTAGATATCAAAAAAGGGCAACTCACAGTTCCCAATAGAAACATCCCGAGTTTTTGAGCTTTACTCCTCAGGATACTTTTATGATGACACTGAGCACTTGAGGGACCTGGGTACAGTATATGGAACCATTCATGAAGACAGTTTAATATGAGCAACTTGAAGAAAGTATCATCCCAAGAGAAGTGACAGTGAGTTGTTTCTACAAATGGCCACCTGATTTAAAGCAACAACAGCTAGCACTAACATGACGAAATTAATCCACTTTGCTCCATCCAACCCGCCCTCTCCCTGCTCTGCTACACTCCACCAGACTCTTATCAGGTAGCAGTCAGTATGAAATTGTTATAAATAAAAATGATGATGAAAACTTTCTAATGATGCAGAAATACCTGAAATTCTCTGATTGGCTAAAAGGGCGAGCCTCACTAAAAAACAACTTAACAAATATCTGTTGGCAGTGCTTTTCAGTGTTAATGGGTCTGGATCACAGTTTTCTAATAAAAACTGATTTTTAAACAGTACATACTGTAGCTTTAAATCTGTTTACTCTTAACTCTGTTTTGGTTTTAGCTGCTTGACAATTAAGCCTACTTTTCAACTTTGTCAGTGCTCTATTTGCTGCTGATGGGCAGCCTTTCACCTGCAGATTCAGCGTGTTTGGATTTTTCACTTCATTGTTGTTTAAAAGGCCTTCAACCAGATTGGCCCCTAATTAAAATTCAGACAAGCTTTTGGGACTGTTGTCTGGTAAATGGACCCAGGAGATGCAAGGAGATGATGGTGGCTAGCTGAGTTTGTCTGTGCTGACAGAGGAAGAAGCAGAAGGTGGGGGCAGAAAATAGAATGAAGAAGAGAAGAAGAAGAGAGAGGGAGCACAAGCAGAAGGTTTGTGACAAGAGTGATTTGGATGACACGGCTTCTTGATTTACATTTTGTTTTTGCCTCTACTGCTGACAAACATATGTCAAGCTTTAATATTAAAAATTAAACAGCGCTGTAAAAACCAAACAGGATTTCAAGGTTTGACGTTGTCGCTGCATTTCTCTCTGAGTGCCTACCACAGTTTGCATCCCTCTCCCATTCAGCTGTCTCCTCAACTGTCCATCAATCCATCAACTTGGGCGAACAAAATGAAGATAAAATGCTCAGAAATGGCCTCAAAAGGACAGCAGGAAAAACACCAGTGCCTGGCTAGTGTTTCCTGTAAGGCTATAGTCATATTTCAGCACTAATATTTCAGTACCATTCATATTAGCCAACCTTGCCAATATTTTAGCAATCATATTAACCTTGCCAGCCAACATCTCAGCATTTATATTAGCTTGCCTGGCCAATATTTTACCATTATATGAGCCATGCTGCATCTGTTCAATGTCCCAACATTTGAATTCCTGTCTGCCTTACCCTCACGACCCCCTTTCTGGTCTCTATGCTTGCCAAATAGACATATTTTTATGGCCGGAAACAGTAAATTACTAGAATTAGCCTTTTTTTTTTCAATTTTAATGACTATGATTTAGACAAGCAAGAAGTGGACAAAGGCAGAGCTTGTCTTTCATAAACCCTGCCAAACTCTAGCCTACATTTTAGCTTTGAAATATTTTAAAGTGCTATAACATAGTATTATATAGTTGTACATCTTTACTCTGGCAACCAGTGGCTATCAGTTATGAGTGATTCCCTCGTGACGAAACCTCCCCTGCCCGATAACTGCCTGAAACGTCAAGGAAAAGAACCTGATGGAATTACCTCCCCACAACAACAACAGGGCAGTTCATTCTCTTTCAGGCTCAAGGGGGCATTGAGGGATGTGAATGGGGCTGAGTAGAGCTCAAAGCATTTGTTATTACTGCTGCAAAGCCACTGCAGAGCTCAGCTTACATCTGTTAGTTCATCGCCTGGGATGATTGTTGTTTCCATGTAGTCATTTCAGAGAAAATATCTCAGCAGAAGTTGATTTGATCCTCTCTTCCATTTTTTCCCCTTTCTCTCTATGAGCAAGCAGCAGTAATTTGTCACACTTTTATGCCCTGAGGTGGAAATCCCCTTTAATGTTTTGGTAAATTAGCTAAATTATCATGTAAAGTAGAAGACTAATTTTCCCAGCAGGTAGGCCTGAAATATTATGTCAAAATATTGATGCAAGGCTGCAGTCAGGACCACTCTAAGGTACATGGCACATTAAGACTTGAACCAATTATTGGTATAAATCAAGCATCTCAGTTGACTTGACGTTTCATGAACTCCATTAGAATCTGGGGCAGTTGGTGCTTAGCATTAGGACATAAAGTCCTACAGTGTGTGGCGTTTCTCTATTTTATTCTAATAATTTTTAATGTCAGGTCATAGCCTGTTCATTTGAGGATACTTAAAACACACTTTAATGGAGACTGTCGTCCACAAGTCATTGGTGCAAACAGGTTATTATGACCAACAATAGCAGCAATAGCTGGAATGTGAATTTGGGGCACCCTGTAGCAGGAGGAAACCATCTAAAAACTATGAGCAGATTGTGCTCTGGTTAACCTCAGCTTACATGTGGTTCGCTCTTAGGCTTATTAGTCTAAGTTAACTCAGCCTTAGAGCAATTCTTGCTTTACAATATTCAATCTTTATTGCTCTTTCCCTAAGCTTGAACAAAAGATATTTACCATGATAAATATGTTCGCTACAAAAATGTAATCAGGATTGCAGGTTAGTTGTATATAACTGTAATAAGTTGTTGCTCATCATACAAATCACCCTGCCATCTAATGGCAATAGTGTGCATCTTTCATGTTCACTATACAAAGCTACACAATGTGAGTCTTCCATTTAAGAAGGGACTTTCAATTTATAGCTCATAGAAACAGGCAACATGTTGTGGGGCTTTGGCGAATTTTCTTTGTGTAATGAGCAGTCTGCAGTGTCTGTAACCTGCTGGAGAGACCAGACATCATTTATACCCAGGGCAAACAAGCCACACAAGCTCTGCTGCCAAAAGCACCATTCATTTAATAGAGACAAGTCAGAGGGAAGGCAGCTTCCATACTGCCACACAGTCAGCACTGCACTGCAGAGCCCAACAAACAGACTGGGGGCCAGCTTATTAAAGCCCATTTATTTTCAATGACTATTTGTTATGAATTGATCTGTGAATATTCTAAGCAGTCCGCCCTTTCCTAATGCAAGGCTTTCAAATGTGTATATTGCTTTTGAAAACTAAAGAGTTACAGAAATTGCAAGTGCTGAATGTTGATTGGTTGGTCCAGTGGTAACCAAAATGGAAAACACAGAAAAAAACAGTAAAAGGAGCAATAATAGCTAAATGAACATTTTAATGTAGTAAACGGATCACTTTGGGGTTTCAGAGAAATTTTGTCAACACCAGTGGTGGCAAACAAAATACCACTTGTCTGGCTTAAGAACTCCATACTCCATATGCCATGGACTGCCATAATGATATTTGAGCAAGTCATACAATCTCCACATGTAGCAGACTGGCTTTACTGGGCAACTCCCAAAAGTGTGAAACTGAAGGGCATGTCAAATACAAGTGTTTGTTATAAGAAGAAAGCACAATTTGTTTTAAAAGTGTAATATCAGGGTGAAACTCATCTCTTCTGTGTTGCAGTTTAGTGGTCTGGTTGGCACTCGGCCAAGTCCATGGGGATGACAAGGTGAACAGCTATAGCTTTTGCCTGCTGACTACCTTATTCTTTGATTTCCCAGATTGTTTCTGTAATATCCAATGGTGGGGTGGGGGTTCAGGGTTATGGCCCTGTACAGCAACTGCCAATCTCTTCAGAGTAGCAGCTCACTTCCTACAAGCACAAAAAGTCTGCAGCTCCACTTATTGATTAGAAATGTTACATAAAGCCTTCTACATTAGAAAGGGTCAGTCAAAAATGTAAGTAAATTCAACTCACAGACCCCAGATTTATTATCTGAGATGATCAAAAGTCAACAGATTGCTTGAGGTACACTTTGCTCACTTTCAGAACAAGGAGGTGCTTGGCGTCTACATTTACATTTGAGTCTTTGGAGATTGAGTCTCTTCAAAGGAAGGTTAAACAAAAGACACTTGGCTCTTGTTTTATATGTGCTGAGGGTATTGTTTTCCAATATCTTAGTCTGCTCACAGGCAAAAAGAATACACGTTAAATGTGTAAATAAGGGAGCAGCTTTTCCAAGATTGAATAATATTGCTGATAAACCACAAGCTGAAAATGGTTTAGATGGTGGTTACCTGAGACAAAGACAGAAATTAGATCAATCAGAAAATGAATTCTAACAGGAATGTTTTCAGACTTCTTTTAATTGCCAAAGTATAAGAATTTAAATTGAATACACACAGATGTTTTTATATTACACTGTGATTTGCCCCATTTAGCATTTCAGTAAAGTAAGACAGTACTACTCATCGAATTGCATGCAGTCTGGCTGCACACTAAATTGGCATTATACACACCAGTGTTTTAAATACTATTATTTCACTACTATTAAAGCATATTGGTCACTGATATCTCTAAATGTTTTAAAGATAGGTCCTTAAGTTACTGGCATTTAAGATAAATTTGAACTGGATTTCTCTACCAAACCGGCGTGGGGCATTTATGCTGACCCTCCTTTAGGCCGCCTCGAGAGGTAGTGTCAGAGGCCCCACTGTTTGTGTGAAAGACCCAAGGTGGCACAGGCGTTAGGGGAAAGGGGTGTGACATTTTTCTGAAGTTTTATTGGGACTGCTAGCTACTGGGGTTATTTCTCCTGGGAGACTCTCTCATGTACATTTACGACATGATTCAAATGCAAGTACAGTTGTCAAACATTGTGTTCACTATTTAAATGAATACAGTTACATTCAGCTTTGTTTGAGCAACGTGTTTAAGTGATCAGACATGACATTATGCTGCAGAGTTGGGGATACTTGCAAAGGACCACTACAACATGCAAGTGGTTGGAGGAAGGCAGCAGAAGAAGGTGGTCAGTGTTTTGGTGACACAAGGTCACACACAGTCATGTGCTATTATGTTTAACCAGAACCCAATTTTACTGCAACTCTAACTTTATCCAGTAACTCCTACTCCAGAACTGCACATTGTAATGGTCTAAGAGTCTCTGTTTCTCCTCCAGCTCCTCTACACCAAGGTTATTCAAATAGCGGCCCGCGGGCCACATGCAGCCTAGAAACGACCTCAGAGTGGCCCAGCCCGTGGTCCTACCAGAAATGCAGAAAAACTGAGAAAAACGATTTCTAGTTGGCAAATTTTCACAGTTCCCAAATTCCTACAGTAGCACTGACAGTGAATGCAGCACTCTCCTAGCAACAGTCAACCTATAACGCAGCGTGTTGTTGTGTGGTGGGGAGTGGTGTTAGGACATAGCTAAACACATCTTTATCACCTCACAAATGTAAGATAGAGGACGAAAACCATAGGTTTAACCCAGACCGTTTCTTTATTTGACCAAACCTGTGTTTAATTTAATGTGAGTGTGTTGCTGTATCTAAAGATTATTATGTGCAGAGGAAAAACTTTGAGCATCAACATCAGAGTTTCTGCACAGACGTTCCTCATGTTAAAGTAGTAATTTTAGTGCTGATTATGATTATGTTTTCTGTTAACATAATGATCATATGTTCACATTTAATGTAAATGACAAGTCACAAATACTGAATATATTAATGAAATGTCCACAGTGAACGTATTTTTGACAACCAAATATCTGATCTACAACATCCGGTTTTCAAAAACCCATGACTGACAATATTTGTAAGAGACTTTTTTTTTTATGTCTTGCAGCTGCGCCCCCTCCCGTGAGTGACGCCCTAGGCAACCGCCTAGTTCACCTATGCCAAGAGCCGGCACTGCAAATATGTCACTTCTCCCACTAAAATCTATACAGCATAACTGTTGCTCACATATCAGCAGTGCACAGTCGGTTTAGTAAAAATATTCATTTGTGTTGTTAGTTTTTTCATTTTCTTTATGGGTTTGCACACTTGTAGATTTGACAGCGTTGACAGTTCTTTTTTATCCTGTGCCTGTCAATCAAATGTGACCAAAATATCTATTTATTTCTAAAGCCAAAGATATTGTTGGTGATACTGTTCACTATTGTGTTGTTTTGTATGGATTTAGAGACATTTATTTTGTTAAGTTTGTTATTAAGTTGCTGCTTATCTGTCACTGAAAATGTGCGGCCCACATAACTTTCTAGATTTGAAAATCTGTCCCAACTTAATATGTAATTGAATAGCCCTGCTCTACACCAACATGTTGCTGCAGAAAACTGAATCTGTGATCAGAAAATTTTACCTTTTTAAAGTCCAGTTTAAACAGGTTGTCTTAAATAAGAGGCCAACTTCAAACCAGAACAGCAGTGTTTCTGTATAAAAAGGGCTTACATTAAGCAAGATAAATCTGTATATGGACCTTCCTCTGTCAATTTTGGATTCCTGTCCAGACTGAAATGGTGGTTTTCTTCCTCTGTGGAAGAAAAATTGAGCTTTTCCAGACCAACCTCTGGAGTGTGTAAATTTTAAAGTGCTGCCTGCTGGCTTGATGTTGTACTGTACTAGTATACAGATAAAACAGAACTGAACTTATAACAGTGTTGCATTTTACTCTTAAAAGCAGTTGGGACTTCTTTTTCTGAATGAACTAGTTTGATTTGCTTGTTCCCCAATGCTGTTGCTATGCTGGTTCGTGACAAAGCCATAACTCCAAATGGGAGTCTGTACACTATAAACAATGTGCAAAGTGAAACTACAAATACTATATGATTTCATCTTCTTGTCTTCTGTGGCTGGCTTGGTTGTGAGTCCTCCGAAAATACTCAGTAGAAGAAAAATTACCCATGTTCTCGTTTATCGACATTTTAATGTCTATGGAGGTAAATGCAAACAACCTGGTGTGGTATTTTTGGTGTTATGAAAAGAACATTTTAAGAATATCTCTGGTTTATTGCAGACATAATCTGAACCACACAGTATAAATGTGGGCCATAAAACCAAAACACTGAGCTAAAAATGCTATAAAGTTATGTAGTGCTGAGTGGAGCTCAGTAATAATTCTGAGTTTGTGTTAACAAGCAACATAATTTTTTTTTTCAAGCAATATAATTTATATTACACACAGCCATTAGAATTTTTGTTCATCCAAAAATATTAATTAGATCAACTTTAAATGTTAAGAGTCAAGCATGGAAATTTGAGAGTGTGTTCAAAATATCAGTAAATCAAGAAAAATCTTTTTACTTACACTGTAAACGTCTGTTAACAAATGTCTGTGCTAAAACACACTGTTTTCATTTAATGGAACCAGTAAGTGAAACACAAGCTACTGCAACAAGATTCATGTTTTTCATGGCCAACATTCAACATTTAAATATAAAGAACTCCCCCCTCTGTATTAGAATTTCTGTCTATTCGCTATTAGCTGATCTACCAACAAGCTTTACCAACTTCCCACCAGCTGAACACATTTCTGTCTCCATAGGAACGTTACCTGCTGCAAACTCTCTGAGTGGGTGGTTGATTGCCGGAGCAGAGCCAGGTGATGTTGGTTGGCTAGCAGGATGTGTTGGTGATTATCACCTCTCCAGCACAGTTTTACTATCAGATATGCCTCATTTTCTGAGACGGGAAATGAGCAACAGCAAATAGATAAAATGACTCACAATGAATTAAGAGTGCATAGTGCTGAACACATCTTTTATGTATGTATGTATTGGATAAGTCTAAGAGGAAAGGAGCAAGGAGTTTCCTTCTAGGGAATAAAGGAGCTTTTATGTACCACCTATCACAAACCATTTTTGTGGAAATATCTAGCATTCTTGTCATTTGAGAGAAGGTAACAATGAGAAAGTTTACCATATTGACAATTTTTAAATTAACATGGCAGCTATTGCTTTTAAAGGGCCAATATACTTTGTCAGGAGTGTTTGTCTAATGGCTGCACAGCTTCATAAAAACAATTTTTACATTGAGGTTCAACTTGTTGCACCTGATTTAGATGTTACCTTCATTATGTTGGTTACAATTCTAAACACAGAGCCAGAACTTAGTTGTAAGTGTAAATGCTCACAACAGCTTCAGATCTGCATAGAGTCAATGCAGAACCATGCATCTAGCTTTAGGAATGAAAATTCTGGAGATTAAGGTTAGGCACAGAAACAAAGGGGGTTAGGGTTAGTGAAAAGATTGTGGTTTGGGTTAAATGAGTGAAGTTACAACATTGACTCTACAGACTGTAAGACAAATTGGAATTGGAAACGAAACTCTGCTGGCATGGTGGTAGGTAGCAGATGTCCTACTGAATCCTTACTATGGGCATTATAACGGTATGATAAGTGTCAAGCCAGCAGCGTCTCTCTAGCTCTTGTATCATTTGCTACTTCTGGTACTTACATTGTGTGCCACCAAGGACAACACTAAAAACATATATTCCAAGACAGTCTGAAAATGCTCCTGTATCTCTATATTTAAACAATGTTGCATTCCTCCCTCTCTACAGTATGACAGACAGCTTCTAACTGCTTTTGAATGTGGCTCTTTGGGACAAAAACCATTTACTGCTGACATCATAC
>JAUBNQ010000002.1:3327274-3337871 GCA_032353495.1 Ctenopoma kingsleyae | reverse complement strand
AAAAGAAGTTAAGAAGACAAATACTGCAGCTTTAAGTATGTCATTATGACTAAATGACAGTAAATCAATTATTTGTCCTTCACTTCATCTTTTCTCACCTCTTCATGTCTCCTGGCTTTCTCCTTAGGACACCCTGGCTTGCAATTACTATCATAATATATTGAAAGTATGTAGGAGAACATGTCTTGGTGTATAAATAAATCATGAAATGTGTGTCCAAGAAGCCTCTTGCCCTCTCTTTTTCTTTGTCTTTATATCTTTCTCACTATTTGTCCTTGTTCTCCTATCTCTTTATCTGTCTTCCATATCTCCCCTTTTTTTCTATCTCCCTCCTGACGTCAGATGAGTTCACTGCCTCCCAAGAGACTCACCTCCCACCCACAGTTTTTTTCCTGATTGGACTCAGGAAAGCTCAAAACATAAGATTAAATTTGCTCCGACCTGAGCAGGGGGCGTGTACACTGTAGCGGAATGGAATGATGCCATCATGGCAGAAAAACCAGTTCAGATCCTGAGCATAATCATTCTAATGCCCCCCAGCAGAGAGCACAGAGTGTCAAGCAGGATACAGGGTTATGGTAATGGAATGGAAGGCTGATTGAGATTTCAGTAAATTAATTAGGCCCCAGGAGAGGGCTGGGCTAAGGAGGTGCCTTGGATTGTGAGCTCAGAGGGAGACAGACGGGTGAGTTGGAAGTGGAGGGTGAGGAGTGGGTCAGTGTATGAACAGCAAAGAGAGAAATGGAAAAAGTGAAGTAAGAGAAGGCCTACTGAGATGAGTAGGAGTGCATTCTAGGTTAAGGGAAGTTTTTGCCTACAAAGCATAAGTAAAGCAAATGCAGAATAAAAGACACAAAAAGAGTTTGAATTTGAAATTGCCTTAATTATAAAACACTGCTATAAAAATAAGCATCAGAATGCCTTCCTTACTCATGGTCCAAAGCACAGCACTTTCCAGGCTAAGAGAAAGATATAAAAATGTGAGTGTGTTGGGGGGGTGTAAGTGACTACAGAGAGAGGAAATTGAAAGAGATGCAGAGCGACAGTTACAGACAAGGCAGCGTTAAGTTCAAACCACAGAATATTCAAGGGAGGAGACAGAGTAGATTCTGGTCACTGTGTAAATGTCAAGCTCTCACTTCCCTGTAATGACCCCTGAATCACCAACAAGTCAGTGTAGAGCATGAGGAACATCCTGCTGACTCCAAGGGCAGGTTAGCCTGGGGCGCTGACACCGCAAAGATTCAAGACCCAAAGGTGGTGTAGTCAGAGGATTAAAATGCCATTACAAAAATCATCCTAGAGAACACAGGACATGGTTCAGCTCTAAATTCTCTACATCTCCAATGACCCTATGATGAAAAGTCACAGAGTGGTACGGTATTGGTTTATTTTATGAACCCTGTGTTAACTTACAAGATGTTTTCAAATCCACTGACACCTGTAAAATATTGTGTTACCGCTTGCTTTTGACCAGGCTTTGCTTCATTTATCTGCTCACAATGTTTACATTTCTCTGTTACAATTTAGCTCTAGCGGTAACCTATTAGTTTGCACTTTAATTTTGCCTTAAGCATTTTTTATACTTAATGAGCATAATAATCATCTTGAGGAAATTCTTGTGGACAGGGAGCTGCATTTAAGGCACCAATGGTATGGGGGTTCAGTGTCTTGTCCAGGGACACATCAATATGTGTCCAGGGATTTGGGGAACCGGGAGTCAAACCACCTGGGGTGCATAGACTTGGGGTTTAGTTGCCCTACCAACTGAGCCATTGTTTCCACTTTTCTGTCTTAGTTTCTTTTTCCCATTTTGTTAAAGATTTAGTCTTGTGCTCAACAGCGCTCTATTCATGTATTCTCTCCTGTACATTCAGGCAGCACCTTGCAGCTAATAGTTTTCACTTACTAGATTATTTTCTCTGCCTACATCTTATTCTCACCTGGCAGCACTTGATGAACCATTCTTTATTTTAGTTCATCATATCATTAAAGACCTTTCTTACGCTGATACTTCAATCACACTTTGCTTCTTCCATTTTAACCCATTTTTGGTGGTGTTCAGAACCAAAATGATGAAAATGGTTTCATTATCTAAATATATATTGACCTGACTATGCATAGTCTTTTTAATGTGTGAATTATGAGTGTTGTCACTGTGAAGCAAATGTAGGAATGTGACACTTAACATTAAAACCATGTGAAACTAACTAACTAATAGTCAACATTGGCTAAATGCCCATGAATGTTGTTTGTTCCTATCGTACCCACAGAAGCATCTTCTTGAAATAGGGCCCCATGGCATAGCTCCCTAAAAGCAGATGGCACGCTTCTCATGATATGTGGTGAAATAGCGCCGCTGCAACAGCAGCTGTCTCTTGAAATAACACCATAAGGATGTCTGGCCTACTATGATGGTTTGGTTACGTTGGGCAACCTTATGCACAAACACTACAAGGTTAGGGGTTGAAAACGTGGTTTGGATTAAAATAAGTACTTCCTTAATGTTAAAGGATGTACAAACAACATTTTATACTGGACTTTAACATTAGTCTCCTTTTGGGGATCCCTGGATTTTGTAACCCAACCATGAACCCTGACCTGTTCCTGACAAGGACTTTGTAGTTTTATATTATTAATGACACAACTCTCTCCTTTACTTGTCACAATTACTATGACTGCTAGACTGCTGCCCAACAACAATATATTACTGTTGGTGGTAATAACATGTTGTTCACAAAAGCCTTACTTCCTGTCAGTGGTATATCACAAAGAAAGTACATATATAGTAGTATATAGTACATATATACATACAGTCTCCATTTTGGAGAACACTGGCAAAGTGTGTCACATGAACCTGATAGAGGTGCAAAATTATAAAACTGTCACATACAGTAGATTATGCTGAGACACAATGTTACTGTTTAATTGAACTTAATTTAGTTTAATAGACTAAACCTATTAACATGTAGGACAAAAACTGCCATCCCCAGCCTTTGGAGTCAAATTACATTCCATTGCACACCCAGTTACTCACCCAAACTATATCAATGTGGTATATTAACAGCATATTAATATTTTGTAGAGCACAGGGTTGTCATGGCAAACTAGTGACTTCTGCAGCTCATTGTTAACCAGACTATGTTATGGGTGATATTCAAAGTTTCATATGTCTACAAGAATAAATCTCCAGGTCTTTGCTTTTTTTTAGTGAATGGTACCGTGGCTATAGGCTAAGAATTTGCATGGTCATCTTTGGATATGCTTCACAGAATCTTTAACATTCAGACAGTGGAGCACTTCTTTCCCAGGGCACTACAAACTGAATTCAGTGATTCTATCTTTTTTGACTCTTACTTCGAGGTGTGCCAAAAACGATAAAACCCAATCTGACATCTTTTATAACTCACATGATGTCATCTTTCACTTGTACTTAGATATGTATACATTTGCTCTAAACCATCCCCATCCTTTGGTTTTGAATGCTCAACTTCTTTTTGTTCCTGTGCACCAAATAAAAGACTGAAACAGAGGTTTGGCATTAGCTTTAGTGGGAGAGGATAGAGGAAATGAATAAGTACCAACTTAGTAGGTGACTATTCCAATATTCTCCACAAGAGTCTGTCCAACTTTAATACATTCCGTCTGATTTCTGATTTAAAACTGATTTCTTTGTGTTTTTGTCAGTGCAAGAAGTGATTCTGCTTTTGCTAGACATTGAAGAGCCTTGACAGAGTGCAGCCCAAGTTAATCTGACACAATCAAGAAGAACCATCGGGGAACAGATCAACTGTAGACCAACTATTTCCACTGTAGCTTCTGCCCTGGTTTGGGGATCCTTTTGCTGCCAGCAGGACTTCCTGACCCATCCTCAGGCACTTTTCTTTCTTTTTATCTTTCAAACACCATCTCCACTATTGGGAACAGTTTTCAAGGGGTGAACATAATAAATGTGGACCGCATCTCCAGAAAATGAAACATCAGCCATCAAACGACTGTCAGTGTAGAGGGAGAGATACCTACTCTTTTACTCAGTGTAGGAAATCAAATCTTGCATTTTTAATAGACTCCTAGGAGTTTTCTAAAAGTGACACAGAACAATAATACTGCCAAAATAAAAAGCTTTTTAAGAGACAAACTCTATTGCAAAGCTAAAGTCAAATTATTTCACTTCAATAATTGTTTCCGCCTCTGCATAAATGTTTACAGAATACGATCGTTATTTAATCTTTTGTTAATAGTCACCAAGCTCTGTGCCTGCTCTTGGGGTCCTTTGCGACCCATCTGGTTAAACTCTGATTTATCTTCTCTTGCAAGCGCTTCTCACACTTGAGGCTGTGTATTTCAGTATAAATCAAACACACCTCTGCTAAATCAAATACAGTAGAGTGGGGGACTATATGTCTCCTGCCCCAGCACTTAACCCCTTGCTTGATTAAGGGCAGCAGCTCAATAATGGTGGCCAGCTAAGGACAATGTAAAAGAATGCTAATAAAGTTGTTAATGTTAATAGAGTTTTTTGTCCAAAATGAAATATCTCTCACACTATAAAAACAAAGTTTACTGGCAAAGCAGCTTTCTTACCTTTCTTGTTGCCTGCAGGTCAGACAATCACATTGACAACACACATTGACTAAATCAAACATATAGCAAAACTCCCAGGAGACTTATATTGGGGGAACATTGGCTTCTGGCAAGGATATGCGCAAGGATATGTGCTGTCCAGTCAGCATAGCTAACTGGACAGCACATATCTAGCTGATGTTGAATTTTCTCCTACAAATGGAAGCTAGGTGTTTAGTGGGTCTATGCTTGTGCTCAGTTAACTTCAGCTGTATTTACTTTACTTTTGTGAAGGCCTAAGGGGTGTATTTGACAGTGTTGTTCAGCACCATCCTAATTGGTTTAGTTTGGGGGCAGATAGATTTTTAATTCAGTCACAGGCGCTTATGTCAGGAAACTAACCATTTATAGCAAAGTATTATAAGGTTGGATTTGGCTGCTTGAGGGATCTCTCACTGGATCTGAGCAGGAAAAACAAAGGATGATGGAAGAAGTTAAAAAAAAAAATTATATGAGACGATTCGGGGTGATGGAGGGAGCTATGGTAGAAGACCTCAATTTTGTCGAGTTATGAAAGCCATGTTGTGCACCTGCATAGATATGATTGGACGTTATTAGGCAGCTGAAGTTGAACAGCTGGAGAAGGAGCCAATGTCTGTGAAGCATGAATGAAACACAAGCATGACTTCAGTGCTGTGCCATAACTACAGCTATCCATCATATTTACAGACTTCAGACAGCTGAATAAAACACAGTATATAAATATATAACATTAGTAGTGCATAGTGGCCTGTTCTGGTGTTTGGCTTACAATTTCTTAATGATTATCTCTGCAAAATCTAAATGTTGCAATGTTTTCATTTTTCCTTCACACTTAACTACTTAAATGTAGAAGCTGCTTTCACCAAATATGCCAATATTAACACAAAAATCTAAAATAATACAGTAAAGTAGCAGAAATAATGATTATGATATGATGAGCAGAATATTAATTTAGCAAGTTTGCTTGGAATTATGTAGTCACACTGAATAAGTCTAGTCAAACAAACTCCCTGTGGAGAAAAGCAGTCTGTTCATCATATGACAGGTTTGTACCAACTGAGAAAATTAGCGAATGCCCAAATTCTCTTATCTTGCTCAAACACGCTACTTAAAAATGAATCTGTTTGTACAGCTGGTTCTTATATGAGGCCCACTGTGTGCATTCTTCAAATCGAATAAACACATTGAATTCATTTCCTTTGCATTATTTACATGCAACCCTATTTTCAACAAATTAATGCAAATTAATATTGTACGTTTCTGTAAGGAACATGATTGTAACTAGATTACATTTCTTATTAACATAATAAGGATATGTTTGCAATTAACAGTAATGGCACTGATACTGAATATATTCATAAAATATTCCCAGATAATGTATTTCTTTTCCAAAAAATTCTTGCAGATCAACATCCACTTTGTTTTTTATTGAAACTCAATAAAACCTAACCCTTAAACAAAACCACAATCTTTCCCTGACCTTAGTCAAAGTGCTTTTTTTGCTTAAACGTAACCACACATACAGGACTCCGGAGTCAATCTCTGGTCTGTGGTGTGACAGTTGACCCCAACCATCTCACTGTAACTCGCTCTCCATTCATAAATGTGATGCTCTATTCACTCAAAAGCAAGACTGCATCGGAAGGTAATCCATCCAGTGCATTATATTACTTCTTCTTGCATATGCATATGAGCTTATTGGTGTTTGGTTGAGTGCTTTATAACCACTAATGTGACACCATTGGCGTGACTGCATATTGGGTCATGTGAGCTCTTGTATCTCAAAGTCAGAGCATGAGACATGATAAAAGAACAGAAGAGCCAACTGTCACATTTTTCAAAATTTTCAGCTGCTTCATGGGTGTCATGCATGTGGTAAGTTGTACTTGTTATGACTGTTAATAATAAAGAACTAATAAAAAAAAACATGTTCTGTCTGTCATGAAAGTGGTGCACATCTAAAGTGTAGGCGTACAGAGTGCATTAGATAAGAATTCCCATTCCTAAAAAGTGGTTTGTTTGAAGCAAACCAAAACCTTGCAACTTGTTTTTCGGTTGCTCTTAATGTCATGTTCACTGCGCACTGCATGTACACAATTTCTGTTATTCGTTCCCATCCATTATTTTCAGCCATTGATCACTTCATGCCTCCTACATAACACAGATTAACTAAATGGATGACTCACTGAGAAACTCTAAATGGATGAAGTGGAATATAATGTCTTCCACTGGAGAGGAGGCAGATGGAACATAATTTAACAATGTTTTTTTTGGTTTTTTTATCTCGTCCATAATGTGATGAAAATATGTCTCTTCATCCTATTATAGATAAAAGTCCTGTTTCTGTACGCTGACTTACCTTTGAGTAAGGGGTTCTCATGTTCATGAATATTTATTGACAGATCAGAGAAATGTCATTTGTGCATCATTCTGTTCGGCATTTGCTTATTTAGACCACAGAGTCTAGGCTTATATGGAGGATGGAGAGTGCCACAATACAAAAAATATAAAAAGCAAATAACTATTTAAATGTGTCATATATACATGATTTAATATTGAAATTAATTCACACATAATTAATTAAATATATAATTTATTTAATATATAAGTAACAAAAAATATTCATTTCATTTTAAACTCAATCAATTAGATCAATCACCTTCATTTTAGGTGTCTAGCTAACTGTGCTCATACTTTATACACAGTAATACAGCCATAGTTGGGGTTGGGGGGTAGCAAGGTAGCGACTCTCTTTGCTATGAGACAGCTAGCTGCACTAGTTGTCATGTAAATCCAAGAAGCTACACACACACTTTCTGCTGTTTACAGACCACAAGGCTGATAACTCCAAGAAATTCAATAAATTCCTCTGTTTTATTTGTCACATATTCTGTGTCAGCTACTCCTGATATAATATCAAGTGTAGAAAGTCTCTCACCAACCTGTTAGCAACTCGTTCAGATCAAAAAATCCCTTCAGACCAGACCAATCATCTGACTAAAAAACAGTGTTAGCCCCGCCCACTGAGTTAGATGGGGAAAGTTGACAGATAAAATTATTTCATGACGTGCAGCAACACAGACCATGAAATAAATAAATAGTGAAATAAATATATAGATATATTTTTGGTTACTTATATATTTAATAAATTATATATTTAATTAATTATGTGTGAATTAATTTCAATATTTAATAATGTAATGACACATTTAAATAGTTATTTAAATGCTTATTATACTGTATTTATTGTATTGTGGCACTCTCCACGCTCCATAGGCTTAGGTCTCACAGCAGAAATATTCCATACACTCTCATATTACCATAAATACTAGTTTACTGTAGCTGCGAGTCAGATGACACTCTTAACCAATGAAGGACAACTTATTGACGTTTCAACAGACTTCTCTTTAGAATTTAACCCTGTGATGCATATGATCTTGACAAACTCGACAATTACATTACAAATAATTAAATATATTTGTATATTTGTCAAGTGGTGTATTTAAGTACTGTATTTAACTTGAGCATTTCAGTTTAATGTTACTTTAACTATTACTCCACTACAGTTCAGGGGGAATTACTGTATTTTTATTTCATTATTTTTAGTTACTTTGCAAAAATGCAATCAGCTATTAAATTATGACATATTATTATAGATTAACCATGTTTGTACACATACTGGTTAAAATTAGCTCCACCTCTCCACCCAATCACTCAGTCAATCAATCACCACTTATCTGTTTCCAATTAACCTGTACATCAGTGGAATGTTCCAAAAAGGTTTTTTTAGAGCATTGCTCAACTTTCCCAGTCTTTTGTTAATAATGAATGAATACTTGCAAAAAAAACCAAAGTTTATCAGTTTGAACATTAAACAATGTGTCTTGATAAGTTGAAAAGAATTTGCAAATCACTGTATTCTGTTTTTATTTACATTTAACACGATATCACAACTTCATTGGAACTGGGGTTTAACATTAAATTTAAAAAATATGGGAACATAGATCAATCAGCTTCAACAAAAAATCCATGTGGTGGTGTCAATGGTGGACAGGGGTCAACACAGATAGTCTAACTAGTCTGCAACTATACAGTCCATCATGCAGTATGCTGTAAAGCTAATTATAACTAAGTTAATTATTACAATAATCAAAAAATTCATATTGAAGAAAAACAACACTAATTTCATAAGGGGATTTACTATTAAGTTAAATGGACTGTATCTCAACTCTTTTCCACTTTTCATTTTGCTGCGTACAAGATGGAGTTCATACTCTCCTGACACACACTCTACCATAGAGCCTCTAAATATGTAAACTATAAATGATCAGCACCTGGGCACAAGTGCCTCTGACTGACTTTAACTTTCTGCAGGTCTTAAAACTGGCTTCACTGCTTTGCAACTTCCTTACAGCTCAACTTGCCATATCAGGACCATATAGGGACGGGAAAAGCTTTAGAGCTGGTCCCTACATCGTAATATGTCACCAACAGGTTTCAAACTATATTAACTGAGACCAGTCACCACTGCATCAATTGCATCAAATCTACAGAGCATTATTCAGACAGAGCAATTCAGACAGAAATAGACAGTTGTTGTCGCACAAGTTGCCAAAAAATACATTTCTGAACAATTTGTAACACTTGCACTGCAAACACTGCAAAAATAGTCTACTTTGCACTTCAATGAGGAAGCATCAGCTTGATGAATGGTGCTACTTTATGCTAACATCCACGATACCCAACACACATAACTTATCATATGATTCAGCAGGTACAAAACAGCTGGAACAGCGTAAACACTGTTGATTTGTCACTCATCACAAATACTTAAATACTCGGACTAAACAGATAACTGACTTGGCTTTGACTATGAATCATAATCCAATCTGTCCACTCAGTCATCTATTTTTTCCTTTAAAATACCATTTAGGTTTCCTCGTTGCCTGTTAAAAGACATAGAATGGTCATAATTGCTCGATTGCAGACAGTCTGGAGACAATTCAGCTATAAACATGAGGGTAAGGATCTCAGTAAATGTAATGGCTGTCTTTGCTCTAAAGCTTATGACAGTCTTGTCAGATGTATTTTGTGATTCTAACAACTGGATTGTGCATTATTTTCCCCAGATGACATACCAGTGAAGAGAAGTAATTTCTACACAGTAGTATTTCCTTTTGGCACCTTTACAGTGGGAGCCATTAATCGCCCATTGTCCACCGGCTAAGAGGCTCAGCAGAGCAGTATCACTGTATTAATTAGGATGTACAGTGCCTGCTTTGAATGTAAAGTGAGTCAATTAGTTTGCATATTCACTTCAGTCCAGCTCATCTAGTCCAAATGCCCTTTGGAATGAAAAGACTGGACATATTTGATTTCTGCTCGGCTGCTTTCACAGAACTTTTACTGGCCCTCTGTCATGTCCAATCTCTCTCTCATTTTCAGTCTCTTCCTTTGCTTGTTTTCATCTACATCAACATTTGCCATTCTACAGATGGGATTTTTTTTGACAGTTGAGCTTTGTAGTTTAAGACAGTAAAAAAAATGGAAATGCTGAAATCAGCACCAATTTTCAGGTTTCAGTCGCATCTTTGCTGTTAGTCAAGAAAATGAGGTTGCACTGAACATGGTTTCACAGCATTTGTTCTTCCTCTTGATGGAGCAGTTGCATTCTAAACAAGATATGTCAAAAAGAGATGCTTTATGTCCAAATGCTAGTCTACTTTTTAGTCCTAGCAACTCAAAGTGTTAGAAACATCTTTTCTTCCACAGACTTTGTGACATCTCACAGGACAAGACCAGACAGGATCAGTAAAGTTATTAAATACATTAACCAGCGGCAGGGGTGGATCTACAACTTTTCTGTCCTTAAAATTAGACTTACTAAAAACTAATAAAAATGAATTGTTTGTTTTGCCTCTTATAGTCTTCAAATTAAATATTAATTCACCAAAAATATATAATTGTAAATATAATCTTAGGTCCCTGAAAA